>JBBPMC010000950.1:0-14765 GCA_038090115.1 Strobilomyces echinocephalus
ACCCCCTGGCTCTGCATCATCGGACAACACCATTAGGATCTGGGATGCAACCACTGGGCAGTGTGTGGCAGGTCCATTCCAGGGACATTCAAAATCAGTCTCATCTGTTGCCTATTCCCCTGATGGGACACACATTGTCTCTGGCTCTTGGGACAAGACCATTAGGATCTGGGATGCAACCGTTCCGCTGCAATGAAATGCGCGCCGTAGCGAGGACATCCCTAACCCTGACGGCGCGAAGCGCCGTGTGTATAGCAGGACTACCATTCCTAGTCCCTTATCCCTGTCTTGCCAGTGGGTCCAGGTATGTATGTCCTAATATTTATCTATCCTAACCCTCATGGCGTGAAGTGCCGAAAAGCTGGTTCATATATACAATGCCAAGGGTGTGCAAAAGCGGGGGAGATCGCCTATGGGTCTGTGTATGCAAGAATCATCGTGGCGGGCATCCCCACCAAGTCACTGAGCCAATGTTTTACCGCCATCTTCGGCAAGCTGATTCTGAGCAAGAGAAACAACGAATATGTGATCGGAAAGCCCTCACGCTGGATGATGCTGTCAGATTACACCTCTCCGATCAGCAGAATCAGTCTGGAGGAAGTCATATAGGTGCTCCAGCACGTGTAGTCCAAAAACGTGCAGGAGAGGATGTCCATGCAGCCCCCGTGGCTAAACGAATCAGATCGGAGCCTGTCACAGTGCCGGACTGTGAGGTATTTACTCGTACTCATTGAAATGAGGTCAGTTACAATCATTGTACTCGACAGATATCACCTGCTCCCTCCCTCGATCTTTCATATGACTCACCCGATGACAATTCGTATCCGGAGGCCCCAGTTTGCCATCCCCCTACTTCCCTAGCCTTGTCTCCAGATCAGCATGAACAAGATCTTGGGGGGCCACTAGATCGACACCCTTCTCCGAGTCCACAGCAAGAAGAGCCACACTGTGGGCGATCAGCCTCACTCGATGCAGAGCTCGAGCCTCCCCAGGCTGGCACATCTGCTGTAGCAGCTCCACTAAGTCCTGCTGCACGGATGATGATCGACCGACGATGACCTCCACGCTTTGATCTTGATGCTCTGTCCCAGTCGATATCTCTTCCCAAGTTGCGAGAGAGCATGGACTTTGTCTTGATCATCTGAAACGCTTGTCTGGAGGACCTAATCGCAAAACTGACTCCTGCCATGCTCGCAAAGATCCGAAATCCCCCACAAATGCCCCTTGTCATTGAAAACATGGGTATACGACATAGTGTGCAGTCATACCTTGCACTCAAACATGCCTCCCAAAGAGCATATGACAGCATCATATCTTCGACACGATCCCATTTCCCAGGCGCGCGCGATATTGATGGATGTCTTTCTTTCAAGGCAGTCGAGACCTTCCTCACTTCAAACACTGGAATAGACTATGTTCTCCATGATATGTGTTGAAACTCTTGCGTTGGATTTACGGGCCCATACGAAAATCTTGAAGACTGTCCGATATGTGGAAAATCACGCTGGAATGAGGAGAGACTTCGAGAAAGTCAAGGGCGCTGCAAAATTCCCATCAAGCAATTTCCTATGATCCTAATTGGTCCACAGCTACAGGCACATTACCGAGATCCCAAAACTGCCCAAGATATGGCATGGTTACGTCAAAGAACTGTGCAGGCGGTTGAGGAACTCCAACGTACTCACAAGGTTTCACTTATCGATGACATCGCTGCAGGCTTGGACTACCTAGGTGCTGTCCTCGATGGTGACATAAGTCCAGATGATATCATACTTATGGTGTCGCTCGACGGCACTCAGTGTTACGCTTGGCCTTGGGTAAGGTCGAGCGTAGCCTCGATAGTCCTAGCAGACTGAATACGAGGGACGAGGATTCCGAGTCGCTTTGACTATAGCGAACAAGGACAAGGACAAGGGTTCGACAGAGGGACGTCCTCTGAAGATACTGCCGAAGGGACGCTTCGGTGGAACGACGAGGAGAGTAAGTGCCCACTCAAGAGTAGGGCAGGGACTCGAGCAAGGAGCAAGGGATGAGGCTAGCTGGTATATTCGAGGAACTAGGAGTACACTCGAGGAGAACTAGCTTGGGAAATACATGGACGTGTTCGTGGGGTTAATATAGACCAGAGGTCTTTAGGGCAAGCCCGAGATAAGGAATGAGTTAGAGATAAGAAAGGGACACGTCAGCGTCCGTGGAAACTTGTAGAACGTTCTACGAGTTTCAGTGAATGCCACCGAGGCGAAACGAGGTAAATGTGAGAAGTAATGAAGTAACGTGCCGACAGGCGTGCGAAAGAGAATAAAACGTAACATTCAGCTATACGAAGACAAAGAGAGCGACTGCTGGATATATATATGGATACTTGTCAATCTCTCACCTGATCAGCGCTACCACAAGCACCATGTCCTCCCAGGTGGATTCATTCCCAGCCCGAAAAAACCTAAAAATTTCGACTCGTTTCTCATTGTTGGTTTATATCATCTCGCAGCACTTCAGCAGGAAGGTCTTCAAATTTTTGACTCTGCCTGAGGCATCAATATTCGATCCAAGGTGTATCTTATATTTCCAACAGCTGATGTACCTGCACTCGTCCTGTGGGATGGATTGGTTGGACACTCGGGCAAAAATGGATGCCGAATCTATTGTGGGGTACTCAGTCGACGAAAGCCAGGCAATCCACACTACTACCCTGTGCTTACCAAACCAGACCGCCCCTGCCAAGGCAGTGACCATCCTGATTACCATGCCAATGCCTTACCCACTAATGGCTCACATCAGTACGGAATTAATCTCCCAGTCCTCTTGTCATCCCGTAATCAAGCACAGTTTGAGGCTCATCGGCTAGAAACGGGAATTACTCGACCACCACTCCTCTTGGGACTTGATCCTACTTGTTCCTTAGGTGTTCCAAACTGCCTAACCACAGATATCATGCATCTGATCGGCAACATAAGTGAGCTTTTGCTCCTTCTTTGGCGAGGGGAGATCAAGTGCGCTGCAACAGATAACATCAACACCTGGCACTGGGCAGTCTTACGTGATGACACCGTATGGAAGGCACATGGCCGGCTAGTTGACAGCGCAGGATGCCATCTTCCAGGTTCCTTTGACGTCCGCCCCCGAGATATTGCAGACAAGGGCAATACAGACTACAAGACCCGTGAATTCCAGATGTACATGTTCGGCCTTGCCCCAGCTCTGCTGCTCGATGTTTTGCCACTTGTGTACTGGCGCAATTTCTGTCGACTTGTGTGAGGCTTTCAGATATTATGTCAACATCAAATTTCACTTGACGACGTATGCAAGGCTTACGTGTTATTAGCCGAATTGGAAAGTGAATTTGAGGACCTTTACTACCAGCAACGCACTGACCGCCTCCACTTTGTCCGTCCCTGCGTTCATCAAATACTCCATCTGGCCCCTGAAACGCTTCGCAAATGACCCCCCATCTGCTATGCACAGTGGACAATGGAGCAGACCATCGGGAATGTCAAGACAGATATGTGCCAGCCATCAAACTATTTATCCAACTTCATGCAACAAGGCATCCATCTTGCTCGCATAAATGCCCTCCTCTCAGCTTTACCATCCTTGAAACCCACCCAATCTCTTCCTTGTGGCTCTACAGATCTCGGTGATGGATATATTCTACTTCGTAAACGAGACAGAAACTTTGTTGATCCCCCAGTGGAGACCCACCAAGCGATCCAGGAGTTCATGGGCCTGGGATATGCAGTTGGTCGTATCAAGTGGTGGGCTCGTTTGCTCCTCCCAAATGGCCAGGTTGTACGCTGTGCCTGGAGGGAGAAGCTCATGTCTGTTGATAAACGTGTCTCTCGAATGGCTAAAGTAAGTCAAACTGGCATGTCTATTGATTTACACTAATTCTAGACAGTTCCATCTGAACGGAAACATTTGGATTGGTGAAGTACTTTATTTTACTCGCCTCACTCGGCACATTGTCGTTGGGAACCAACCTGAGGATATGCAACTTGTGGACGTTGCGCTCATTCAACTTTTCTCCCTTCCTGATGACAATCTTCTCGTACTCTCAAATCACGTTGTCCCATCTTGTGCTCAACTTCCCACCATTCGTGCGATCCCTTGTAAATCCATCATCAGTGTCGTTGCTATGATACCACACAGACCGCAATTGCACGATCTCGGATTTCAAGATCGTTTTTTCATTGTAGAGAAGCCTGGGTTGGATCTGGCATGTTTCAGCAGCGCTGATGAGGTTGATGACGGAGCCCATGTAGTGGATGTGTACTAGAAGCTCAGCCACCCTGACATGTAAATAGGCCCATACTTTCTGGAGACCCTACCTGGGCCCGAGTGATATTATTCATCAGCGCTTCCTCTAGGCAGCTGGTCAGGCCCGCCCCAGGCCCATGGAGAATTCCCCGAGGGAATCAGTCGGGCCCACTAGAGGCCCACCGGCACTGTTTGGAGGGAGTTGGTCGGGCCCACTGCAGGGATATGGAAGATTCCTCGAGGGAGTCCCTCGGGCCCACCCCAGGCCGATGGAAAAGTCCCTGAGCGAGTCGGTCGGGCCGACTGGAGGCCCATCGGCACTTCCCCGAGGGAGTCAGTCGGGCCCGCTGGAGGCCCATGGGAGATTCCTCGAGGGAGTCTGTGGGGCCCTTCCCACATCAATGGGGAATTCCACGATAGAGTCAGTCGGGCCGTCCATAGGCCGATGGGAGATTCACTGAGGGAGTCAGTGGGGCCCGCTGTCGGCCTATGGAAGATTCCCCGAGGGAGTCAGTCGGGCCCATTGTAGGCCCATCGGCACTTCCCCGAGGGAGCCTACGGGGCCCTCCCGAGACCCATGAGGAATTCCACGAGCGAGTCCCTCGGGCCCTCACCAGGCCTATATGGAATTCCACGAGGGAGTCAGTCGGGCCCCATGGAGGCCCATTGGCACTTCCCCGAGGGAGTCAGTCGGGCCCGCTGGAGGCCCACCGGCACTGTTTGGATGGAGTTGGTCGGGCCCACTGCAGGGCTATGGAAGATTCCTCGAGGGAGTCCCTCGGGCCCACCCCAGGCCGATGGAAAAGTCCCCGAGCGAGTCGGCCGGGCCGACTGGAGGCCCATCGGCACTTCGCCGAGGGAGTTGGTCGGGCCCACCACAGGCCTATGGGAACTTCCTCGAGGTTGTCCCTCGGGCCCACCGCCGGCCGATGGGAAAGGCCCCAAGGGAGTCACTCAGGCCCACAAGGGGCCCATCGGCACTTCCCCGAGGGAGTTGGTCGGGCCCACTGCGGGCCTATGGGGGATTCCTCGAGGGAGTCCCTCGGGCCCATTACAGGACGATGGAAAAGGCCCCGAGGGAGTCAGTCGGGCCCACTGCAGGCCTATGGGAAGTTCCTCGAGCAAGTTAGTCGGGCCGACTGGAGACCCATCGGCACTTCCCCGAGGGAATTGGTCGGGCCCACTGGAGACCCATCGGAAAATCCTCGAGGGAGTCTGTGGGGCCCTTCTCACGTCAATGGGGAATTCCATGAGGTAGTCCCTCGGACGCTCACCAGGCCAATGGAAAAGTCCCCGAGCGAGTAAATCGGGCCCACTGGAGGCCGATTGGCACTCCCCCGAGGGAGTTGATCTGGCCCACTGCATGCCTATTGGAGATTCCTCGACGGAGTCCCTCGGGCCCACCACAGACCGATGGAAAAGGCCCCGAGGGAGTCAATCGGGCCCACTGGAGGCCGATCGGCACTTCCCCGAGGGCGTTGGTCGGGCCCACTGCAGGCCCATGGCGAATTCACATAGGCTCCCCAGGCTCATGGCGAATTCACTGAGAAAGTTGGTCAGGCCCGCTGCAGACACACCGGCACTGGCCCGATGGAGTTCTTCGGGACCGTTGAAGGGCCCAGAGGGAGTCTGTGAGGCCCATAGGGATTTTCCCGAGGAAGTCGATGGAACTCGTCGGGCCTACCCCACGGCCATAGGTGATTCCCTGACAGTGTCGGTTCGGCCCGTCCCAAGTACATGGCCGGTAGAATACACATGCATGCTCCTCTAACACTGACACCGATGCCGACTGTATCTACGTTGCTAACCGTGTCTCCATGACTGTCGCCGCTCCATCGGGATCGGCACCAACAGCACAGCTTCCAATCTTCCTGCAGAGGCCGCTCGGGCCTCTTGCCGATGCGATGCCTACAGCTCGCCTCTGAACGACCGTACCGCCATCATTGCCGATACGGACACCGACTTTACGCAGCCTCCTACCGCCGTCATTATTCCACAATGAGGCCCACAATCACATATTCCGACACACTAAGGCTGGCGTCGACGGGGGCCGTGCGACAACCACCAGGACATTTGGTGGCCCACGCCAACTTCCTTTCGAGGGAATTACGCTGGGCAGCAATATGTGCCCCATACGGCACTCCATGTCGGGCCCAGCAAGGCATGGATGGGTAAGGATACGGTCCTCCCAAAGTCGGTGGGGAACCAAGAACGACTGAGTAAGCGGGGAGTGCATAATAGAGATCGTTTTCAAGACGCCGATTCAGGGGAGCAATGTCGGAACTAGCCACAATAACCCACACTTCTTGCATTACGAGAGAAGCGAAAGCGAACATTTTGTTTTTCGCATGGATAAGAGGAAGATGGCCTCTGCTTTCCCAGACCAAGAGAGGACCCCGCCTATACGATATTTCCGGTGAGACACTCGATTTGTCTGAAAGGCTGGCGATGTCGGGGATCATGGGGTGGAGTGCACAACACGCTCTCGGCGACGATGGACTGCGACTTGTTTCAATAGGCATCGTACCCAGTGACCCATGAAAGCGAAGATGAACAGGCGGTGCCCAGCAACACCATATTTCAGCCCCGTGTGAGTGCACCATCTGCCCTGCGAACACATTCAGCCCACACCACCTGAGGCCCGACACCGCCGAGACATACGCTTATCGATTCCTCCGAAGCAGAGTGCATTGCACGGGGTCACGCAGTCCTGGAAGCGTGACGATCAATTCGACTCCACAACGTGCGATTGCAATGGTGACATATTCAAATTACACCGGTGGTATCATAGAGCTGTAACAAAGATAAACGAAATTCGAGGAGGTTCCGCCGGCATTCACTCACGGCGAAGAAATGTGCCGCCGCATGCCGAACCCCATCAACGAACATTTTGTCCTGCTCCGCTGGTTGGACATCTCGAGTAAACCTGCTAACATCGAACCCCATGCGTTCCGAGAATAACGCAACGTCCGACAACCCTTCATCTCAGCGTTAGAATGATGCCTTTGCAGTCGACAGTTGCACCTACCGTCCCGATATACCCCTTGTAACGGAACACCCAATGCACATAAGAAGGCTTTGATTTGGTCCACTTTTTCATGTTCTGCGTCTGACGTGTGATCATGACCCCAGCACGAGTGCCGAATTACTTACCAAAACGGAGCACCGCGGCGATGGCATCCATCTGTTTCCATCGCAGGTCCGCATCGTTCAGCAGTCTTGGATTACAGGAACACGCCGAATGTTCCATGTCGCACAGGCGTAAACCTACGACATTAGTTGCCTCGCTCCGGTCGGAGGTTCCATCAACCATCGCCACGTCGTCTTGAATGGCGGGAGAATTGACTGGTGACTCGCTGCGCATCGGGGAAGTTGCGGCGGAGACATCATCAGATGACATTTGGGGTGACTCGACGATAATTGGCAATGAGTCGGACGACAACTCCGGGGTGAACAGAGGGGACAGGCTCCCCCGTTCGAATTGCTGAGGTTGTACCGAACTGCTCGGGCTCGGTGACGGTACTGCTAGTCCGGCCAAGATACTTTCTGCATTCCTTGACACGTGAGCTCCATTCCAAAGGCTAACAAAGTCTAAGATTCAGCACTGGGGCTTACCTGGTGACGGCGTTACTTCAACATAGGCCAATTGGGCCAAGACCTCACCGGCAACATGGATTGAGTCACCTGAAGATACACCGCTGAGCATGCACAATGCGACAAGTCCATGACATGACGTACATCCAGCCGTGTCATCTGGGGCTTCATCTGTAACGCCAAAATCGGCATCGGAGAGCATCTGTTGTGCCAACTGCCGCCGTGGCCGATCATCGGCGATAAGGCCTGTGTGAGTAGTGTAGTTGAACCAAGACATTCGGTGGATTTATACACGAACGACTCACCAGGCAGAGCGAATCGCACGTTTTTCTTTCGCGTTGCTGGCATCGTTCGTTGTCGGCGACCCTGTGGTATACTTCGCGAAGCGTTGTTGAGAGTTCACTCTGCGTGGGACAAGGAATCGCAGCCGAATAGCGCCACACGGCGTATGCCGAACAGTTCGTAGCCTAGCCGACATGTGTCTTCGACGCGTTTACATTTGTGGTCTGCGGAGCTTAAACTCGCGTCTCTCCCGCTTCTCTTGTCCTGGCTATCCATCCCTCCTTGCCCAGACACAAAACGATGACACACACAACCCTCACCAAAAAAATGGTCAAAGAAGGGCAGCAAAAGATGCTCAATATGCTGACTCGGATCGCTCGGCCCATTCCACCCGGGTCGTCACGCTCGGCGATTTGGCGAGATGTAATGGGGGAGTTACGGGAACAACTGGTGCGTGACAATCATATCGCAATGTGGGACTAAAGCTGACTCAAGATAGAAAATCATCCGGGCTAGCTGGGATGGTTCAGCCGAGATCCCTCGGTGGATTGTGGCATGCGACATCGAACTGTCGCTGATCGGTCCCGATGAGTATCCAACCTGGGAAAACATCCGCCAGGTCAACATCGACCGCCGCCCAGATCACCCATGGCTTCATCCAGCGCCTCCCGTCGTCAGCGAGGACTCTGTCACCTCAGCCATGGCCACCGAATCCACCTCGGAGGAGGACGGTGGAATCCTCCGTCGCCCGAGTAGTGAAGAGATTCAACCGGCCGAACCACCACCAAATAGTGCGGAGCAGGGCAGACGTCAAGAGAAGGATGACCTGCCGGCCGAAATATCCAACGACAAGGGCAAGGCAAAGAAGACCGATTTTCCACCCCTGACAAACGACATCAAGGGAAAAGGCAAAGCCGTCGCCGAAGACGAGGCCAGCGAGGAAGAAGTGCAACGAGGCCGGTCACGCACACGCGGTCCTGTCGCAGGTACCTCTGGAAGCCACAAGCAGCGCGGCAGATCTGCTGTGAGGTCGGCCGGCGCTGAACCCTCAAGTTCCCGCACTCCACTAGAACCATCCGGAGCGGCGAACAACACCAACGACAACGACGCCCCCATCATACGCGAGCCTTGCCAGAGCTGCCGCTTGAAGAACCTCCTCTGTGTTGCTCGCAGCCGCGGGAAAGCGTGCGAGCCATGCTATGGCTGGAAAATCAAATGTACCTGGGTGGATCAATATCGCAGCAGGTCGGTATCACGCCCTCGACGCCGCTCGCAATCTCGCCCCCCACGAACAACTCCTCCACCATCGCCAGCCCCATCTGTCCCTCCAAGAACGCCCCGCCGTGCCTCGAAGGCGAATGATGACACAGACCAGCCGAACGCCCCAGCTGTGAAGACGCCTGGTCGAAGAACTAAAGCGGGTAACGCTCCACACCCAAAGATGGCGCAACCGAAAACACCCGCTCGCCGGCGCCGTCGCCCCAGATCGCCGTCACACACGCCGTCAGACGATGCGTCGACATCAGCGACGCAAGAGGAGCAGCCGCCAGTTGCGAAGCGACCCCGTCGTATAACCAAGGCCCCAGCGCCACTGGGTGCCACCCCCCTGGCATCGTATATTGTCGAATCATCGACTAAAGGCCCAAAGGCATACGGAACCGTGAAACGAACACACAGTGAGTACTGATTATTATGCATATTTGGTGCCTCAGGACAATTTCCACCAGTCTTTGATGGTGTGGAAATCACAACAAACAACGCCCGGCCGCGAATCGTCCCAGGCCGATCGCCTCGGTCGACACCGGGACCTGGCAGGTCTTCGTCTGCTGCCACGCCGCCCCCTATGACTCCCGGCGAATCACCGACCAGCGCACACCATCACATCGGCGATGACATACGGCAACTCCAGCAACGAGTTCATTTGCTCGAGAGCAGCCTCCAGACATTCGGAGAGGTCTTGAAGGACCGATTCCCCGACCTTGCTGATAGCCGATTATCGTTTCCATTCGCCGGCACAAGCCAATCGGCCCGATCGCTGAACCCCGATGTACAGACGCCGCCGCCTCAATCCCGCCCCTCTTCCCCTTCATCTCCAACGCCTCGCAGCTGCATCGCATGCAGACTGAGCTACGTGTCCGCCAGCCGGATGCTTCCAAACAACTCAACCCCCTCGCACTCGCGCTCCTCATCAATCGCCGACCTACCAGAAAATCAGTTCGAAGAGCTAGATGATGAAGGCACGATAATGCAAGTTGTCGAAAGCAGAAATGTGGATGTGGTAGGTGCAATGGCATTCGACGCCACATCTCCAGCGGCCTGCATCGGCGGTCCCATGACCGGTGGCAACACGGGAATCACTGGAATCCACACCCGAGCCGATGTCGTGGTATGGGTCGGTGGTATAACGGCCATTGAAGACAATCGCGGAACTCTCGATGGTGAAGGTTCTCACACGGCCGCCATCGTTGGAATGCAAGCTGCCGAGCACGCCGGCAGTGCTGCAGAGTGGGCTGTCGCTCTGTATGGAAATGCATTGCTCGATCACTCCCGACACAGCACCGATGAAACGCAGAATGCACAGGCCGAGGGAGACCAAATGGTGGTAGATGCCGTCACGCACATTTAGACAATTTAGGATACCGTATGCCGCATGTCCTGATCTTCGTGCACTTTTATACTACATTCCCGACTCGTGGTATATAGTTGAAGCAAATACACATATAATGCACGAGAAAATCATTGCCCGCGCCTTCTCTTCTTCGCTTTCGGTTGAATCTCCTCGAAATCAACATCGGGTGGTGGAGGTGGTCTCCTGGAACGTCCAGAACATCGAGGTGTCTCAGGCAACATGGAAACTGCATTGCCTGGTGCAGCCTTCGTTGGAGTCCCCTCAGTGGCGTCATCCGCCATTGTGTGGCCTGGATGACCAGCCTCGGCTCCGCATGACCGATTTACATTCTCACCCATGCTATTTCTATTCGCATCTACAGATCCAGCGGCAGTTTTCTGCTTCATCGGCGGTGTGAGTGGTCCCTCGGCGTCGGCATTATGCTTCGGCAAAGTGGCCATGTTGCCATCGTCATCGGGAATAGAGGAGGTGGCCTGAATTCTTTTCACCTTCCGGGAATCCTTCACTTGCTTGGACCCCCCATCCACCTGTGTAGTCTTCCTCATCTGAGCATCCTTATTTCCTGACCGATCAGAAGACGTATCGCTGTGCTTCACTTCTTTAGATGCCGGATCAGTCTGCATCCTCTTGGCCCTGTCGGTCGGTGTCGGCTCAGCTGTGTATGCCGATGGGGAATGAATTTGACGATCATTGCCATCAGGCATTGATGCTGAGGACGTTATTTTCTTGACAATCATATCGTTGCGTGCCACTTGTCCGCTGTCTTCCCCTGTGTGAGGTGAAAGAATTAGAAGACCATGATGAATGTCCATATGATAAACCGATACCATGTGGGATAGCCATCGGAACGACTGAATCGGCCTTGTTCGGCCCTTTTTGGTTTCGCTCTGCTCCACCTACAGCAACGGGGGCTGGCGGTGCTCCTGCAGTCCGGACTTGCTGCGATGTTGAAACCTTCATCGCCGATTTCAAGGGTGGCCCTGTTCTATGGTGATTCGGCTCAGCGACTTTACTCCTCGAATCGGATTCTCGCAAGGGTACAACAGGCAACTCTTTGTACGCATCATGGACACTGTCGCTGGGATCTATAATGGTTTAATAAGGCCGCGTGTAAAAAAAAAGAATTCGCACTGGATACATTCTCATCGGGTGTCTCAACAAGCTCTGGCGTTCCTTTGCGGATGACTTTCACCTTCGGCCGCTCGGCAGGCCCTGGGGTTGGTTCCCGATGGAGAATCCTGGAGTTCGGAGTTGGTGATGAGGGTCTTTGGAGAGTAGATAAATTCAATCTCTCTTTCTCCTGCTGCACAATCGATTTTGAGGATGGTCGGAATGATAATGTGATACCCTTCGGCACTTTCGCAATATCTGCAGCTGTCCCAGTGTTTGCTGAGCCTCGAGCTGATGACTCATTGGCTGACAGAGGATCATCGGTGGTACCTGAGATGACCCTCTGTTTTCCCTTGGAAGTTGACCGGTGGGCTCCAGTCGAGTTGCCCTTCCCTGTCGCTCTGGACCTCTTCGCTTCCGGTGATTGCGCTCTCTGATGTTTATTACCACCGACACTGGATGCCGATGCACCGCTACCTTGGCTCCCCGGAAGTCCAATCCCTCCCTCACTCCGATGAGCCGAACCATCCGCAACCTTCCGGGTGTTTTTCAACGCCACCGGCGGTTTTGGCGGGGGAGGTTTTGAGTTCTCGGCTGCAGCTCCTCCAGAGTCACTCGGTGCTTGAATTTTTGCTGCCACCGTGTTGGCTGTGCTTGTTACGCTTGGCCTTGGGTAAGGTCGAGCGTAGCCTCGATAGTCCTAGCAGACCGAATACGAGGGACGAGGATTCCGAGTCGCTCTGACTATAGCGAACAAGGACAAGGACAAGGGTTCGACAGAGGGACGTCCTCTGAGGATACTTCCGAAGGGACGCTTCGGTGGGACGATGAGAAGAGTAAGTGCCCACTCAAGAGTAGGGCAGGGACTCGAGCGAGGAGCAAGGGATGAGGCTAGCTGGTATATTCGAGGAACTAGGAGTACACTCGAGGAGAACTAGCTTGGGAAATACATGGGCGTGTACGTGGTGTTTATATAGACCAGAGGTCTTTAGGGCAAGCTCGAGATAAGGGATGAGTCAGAGATAAGAAAGGGACGCGTCAGCGTCCGTGGAAACTTGTAGAACGTTCTACGAGTTTCAGTGAATGCCATCGAGGCGAAACGAGGTAAATGTGAGAAGAAATGAAGTAACGTGCCGACAGGCGTGCGAAAGGGAATAAAACGTAACAGTGCTGGCACCGGCGACGTCGTGCTGATGCTGAGACTGAGTATCGTCCTTGCATGCATCCCTGACTTCTTCTCCCTTGTCACATTGTTGAGTGTGCGGGTCTGTCGTGCGATCTACCTCATTATCGGTGATATTGGCGGTCTTTCCACCCCCATCGGCTATGGCTTCTTCGGCACCGGTGTCAACATTCCCATCGAGATTTACTGGTGGCATTAAGGTCTTGTCTTTCAACCAAAACTGGAACTCAAACACATCTCCCGGATTTGTTTCTTGTCGGCCTCTGATAAAACTCAAGAAACGGGTAGCATCCTTTGGTGTCATGTGGCTAGGATCGTCGGGGAATAAGAACTTCGGGGGGAGATGCTCTTGCTTGAATAGCTGATCTTGAAATTTAGGTAGCTGTTTGAAAGGTGCCGATGCCTTTTCATTGGGACAGATGTCCCCTATGACACATTCGTCAACAAAGAAACATATTCGCCGAACACCACTTACTGTAATGGGATGTTAAAAATGCCCTGACTAAGGCTTGCTTCTCTGTCCGAGTCGCGTCGGAGATATCGGGAATCCATATCGTCCCATCTTCTGCGGTAAGTTTTGCGATCAGGGCATCCTTGTTTGTGATCGCACGAGCTTTTTGGATAGTTTTCTGCTCGGCGTCTCCCTCCCCATTTTCTTCACCATCAGGTTTTGGCACTGGGAAGCACTTCTTTAAGAATTCTTCAAATGGACTGAGGACGGCGTCCATGGCGTCAAACGCCAGTCCTTCGGCAATATCTTTGTTGAAGTCATAACTGTCATAGATAGATGAGCATGACGCCTGGACACACTCATTGAGACATACACCTGGGAAAACAATGACCCTTTCTCATCTTTAAACCCGGAAAGGATGATCAGCCGGAGGCCACCACGCTTCCACATCTCATCGGCAAATCCCCTCATTACTTTGTATGCGCCGCGAGTGGCAAATCTGCACCCGTTGAATGCTCCGAATGTGTTGAAATTCTCTATGGGTCCACTCACCGATGTTGAGCATCAGCCGGAGCACCCCGAGTATTCCATTCGGCCGCTGTTGCTTCAGCTGCCTCCAATTCTTCTTCGAAGAGATTGTTCATCAGCAAAGTTAGAGCGGGCTGCCAGCATTCTATGTTGGCTTGATCCCGAGGCCTTCCGAAGTGCTCGGCAATTATATCCCGCAGCTGTTCCTTATGCGTCTCACGAACAACAGAGCGAGCAGTCCACTTTTGGCCAAGCCGAATGGCTTTCCTGTTCTCCTGGCCTTGTTTTCGCCGTCTCATCCAGTGATTGTATAGCTGGTGATTGAATGTTAACCACCGATAACATCAGCCGATGAGCACCCACCCGTAGTCTTGCAGACCATTCAACAACATCGATATCTTTATGGACGTCCAACTCTTTCAACTCATCACATATGGTTTTCCAAACGGCTTTTCGCTCTTTACGACCAGCAGCTTTCCACTGTCCCCAGTTGTCTCTTAAGATATCAAGGACCTCTGGTGGAAATGCTGATACCTTGTGATCGGGAACTTCCTCTTCGGCTTCTTCGGCATCGGCTTCGTTCCCTGAGCCCATGGCGTCACTATGTCCCGAGAATGTCTACGAGCCTGCGTGAAAATAGCCCTGTAGTGTCGGGCCACCCCATCGCGGGCCCATGGTGGTCCAAGAGTGAGTAAGGTTGAAAGTAGCGGGTGGGCCTGAACAGGGACATGGGG
>JBBPMC010000951.1:0-14738 GCA_038090115.1 Strobilomyces echinocephalus
TGCTACTTCAGGAGCCCTGTAGTTCATGGGATGACGCGCTATGGTGCGAGTATCGGAGAGTCTCGACGTCTTGTACTCATTGTCGGTGGGTCAGATTATGCTTACGGGCGTTTTACGTCGCTTTGATATGCTGCAAATAGGCGACGGCCTCAGAGCTGACCTTTTGTTCACTCCAAACGGGTTTTCATCAATCGGCGCTGCTGCAGAAGTCGTGGCTCCGTACCTGAGGTCCATCGCAGAAGAACGCGGCGCCTTTGGAGTATCCCATACAAGGGTACCCACCGAGAGTCGCCCGGGACACGTCGCCATCATAGGCATGTCACCACAACTGCCAAGTTTAATGCCCTCATACTTGGAAGGATAGGTGGGATGTATGAAGATGTCTCGGCAGTCACAAAGGTGAGATATGGATGTGATTTCAGATACCCTCAGTGACCTCAGTGCACCAACCCAGGGCTGGAAGTCCAATCCAGTAAGAATCCAGCAGACAAATGATCCTCCACTGATACTCGGGCAAAGGTGGACTTTGATTCAGTCTTTAATCAGTCAAGTCACACCTTTTCTTTCGGGTCACCGGATATCCTTCCGATGTTTGCCAAGGGCGCCGCTCCGGGAAAAGTCCGCTCGTGGTGCTATGACGAGGAAGAGGAAGACTTCACAAAAGGTGCGAATATCACCGAACTTTTGATTACAGTTCTAAAGAGACGCAAAGACGCGACTGCTCTCGACACTTGGGTGCTGGAGCAACTCCACGTACTATTTCGAAACGCATCGCAAGATGCTACGTTAAACTCGAACTTGCGCGAAGACAAAGTGATTTTTTTTTTGCATCTTCTGGGGTTGGACACCACCGGACACTCATATCGTCCTTATTCCAAGGTGAATCCAATGAAGTGGCTGCAGTTTACCCTACTCAACTACACTGGCAGGAGTATATGAACAACATTCGAGTTGTTGATCATATTGTCCGCGAGACGGAGCATCTCTTTTTGAATTTCTTCGGGGATGAGGAAACGGCCTTCATATTCACGGCCGATCATGGAATGTCCAGGATAGGTAATCATGGAGACGGTGGTGAGGTCCTATCCTTTCTCTAGGAAGTTTGGCTTCACTCTCTTTCTTAGACCCGGATAACACTCGGACACCAATTCTTGCATGGGGCAAGGGCGTTCGGGGCCCTCTCCCAGATTCCTCACCTTCGTCGCATGACGACTTTTCGAGGCCATGGAAGCTAGACCACCTGCTCCGCCGGGACGTCTCGCAAGCCGACATAGCTCCTCTCATGGCGTCCCTCATCGGTATTGATTGGCCAGTGAACTCGGTTGGGGTACTTCCTGACGTAGATCACACGCGTGCCGGATTCCTCGATCCTCGTGGAGGAGAGGAAGCCCTTGCTCGCATGGCACTGGTCAATACTCAGGTCTTATTGGAGCATTATCGTATCAAACACGGTATATTTTCGTCTACCACTAAATGTGGATTCTGACCCTTTCAAGAGCTCAAGCAGGCACACGTCTTGTTCTACAAACCATTTACTCCTCTCGAACATATACATGCTTCAGGGACGCCAGTTCGCATGCAAAGGCTTGCGTCCATCGAACGAGCGGGTAGAGAAGGACAATGGAACGAAGTCCGTAGACAGTCTGCGCAGTTGATCGACACTTGTTTAGAGGGCTTGCGCTACCTAGAAACGTCAGCTGTCATTGCATGCTATTCAGATTCTGATCTAACAAAATCTTTAGCTATGATCGTTTTTTGATTCGCGCTATTGTCATCACTGCGTATATTGGGTGGGCCGCTTATACCTCCATCTCGCTCCTCCCTGTCCTTGATGGCCCCCCAGTGTCGGCTGCAAGTAAATGGTTTGTCGATGCTTTTATCGTTCTCGTGTTCCTTGGAAGTGCCATGGCTTTCTGGATACAGAATGCGCCATGGACTTTCTACGTTTACGTTGCCTTCCCCTGCTATTTCTGGAGGGTGTTCTACCTGCGAGGGGCACCCGCTTTGCTCAGAGCTATGTCGCACTCTTCTTTTTCTGTGCGTCAGCTCTGCATCTATGGATTACTTGCTGTTGTCACACTTCAAAGTATGGTAGTAAGTGCGTTTTTGTCTTCCTGAAATTATGGTTCATAGTTTGTATATTCAGGCTGCATACACCCATCGTTTTATATGGAGTGTCGGTTTTGTCATTATTGGAGTCATATGGCCGTATTGTGTTTGGCCATCCTTCACCCTCTCGCAGAATTGGAAACTTGCGGTATGGTGGACTTTGAGTTGTCTAGTCACCGCCGTGTTCCCACTCCTCTCGGTTGAAAAGAAGGAAAGCCTTCCAACGATGTAAGTCCCAACGAATCAGGTTTAGGCTGTTATTGATAAATTTCCAGCCTGCTTGGGGGTGCCATTATGCTCTTCATGGGTGCTACACAAACATGGCCATCGGGCTCTGGTCCAGGTTTCGAGAATAGAAAAATTTCTACGCTTTTCCAAGTGAGCTCGCGATCTTCGTAGTTAATATTCTTATTATAATTTCCAAAAGCTATCCCTTCTGGCTGCTATCATGGTCGTCACTGCTGGCTCCGTCGTCAGCTTGCAAGCCAGAAAGGGTTTACCCCCCCATAATCAGGTCGCTGCATGGTCGATCCTCGGTATGTAACCTATGTTCTTTGTGGTTATAATACCTTCACTAACTTCGATCGGTCAGTGATATCATCATTATACCCATTCGTATCCCAGGTGCAACATTCTTCGCCCCAATCTAAAATCATGTCATTATTTCTGGCATTTTCCGTCTGTTTTGTTATACTGTCGATATCCATCGAAGGTCTTTTCTATTCGGCTTTCACATGCAACTTGCTCCTTTGGATAGAAGTGGAAGCGGCTGTTCGGAAAAGTCTCGATGTCAACGGAACCGCGACGAAAGGCGCTCAGTCGGACAGTTATCACTTCCAGGCCGACGATGTACGGATAGCTTTGTTTTTCTTGTTTTTCGTGCAGGTTGCTTTCTTCGGGACTGGAAAGTACGTTCTACAGCTGTAGGATTCGTTTGCCCGTATCACGTACTGACTTCAACATTTTAGCGTCGCCTCCATATCGTAAGTGCTGCCACGTGTTATCGCCAATAATGGCCTCACAGCGCGTCTGCGCCCAGATCCTTTTATCTAGAGCCTGTATATCGACTAGTGCCAGTATTCAACCCCTTCTTGATGGCTGCCCTATTGGTTGGTCCTAGTTTGGCAATATGCACCTGCTGACCCGCCGTGCAGATATTCAAAATTGTTGCGCCATACGTGATCCTGTCGGCAGTTTTTGCAACGCTCAACGACCGTTTACGCCTGCCGCCTTTCTCTCTGTTCCTCGTAGCGCTGACCCTCACTGATGGTGGGAACGATGTCAAATTCGCCATAACAATCCGTTTCTGACTGTAACGATAGGAATGACGATGACGTTTTTTCTGAACGTGACTGACACTGGTATGAAATTTCAGCCCCACTTCTACTTATTAATTGATGCGCTCGATAGGTTCTTGGCTGGAAATAGGGCAGTCCATCAGCTTTTTCTGCATCACGTCGCTTCTATTGGTGTGGTCAGCTGGCATCTGTGCAGCTGGCGGGTATCTCATGGGGGACACTTTGATCCCCGTCGACATACGTGGAAAGAAGGTAACGTAGACCCACGATCGTCGGGACTATAGTGCCGGAGGGTGCGGGCGGGGACGTACGCACAAAGCTATTGAATTGATTTTTTTTCCTGTCGAGCCAAGGGCCTGGATAACTGATGAGGTCCGATGGTGCTGATAATTCGCTAATTGCCAATGCCTTGTAGTCATTTGCCACCGATTTCTAGACGAGAACTTCCGTCCGTTGCCGCCCGAAGTCATTCACAAGTCAAATTTACTGAACGCGTCGCGACGGCCTTCCTTAACGGGCGCGTCGGAGTACACGACGAACTACTACGATACAATAGCGGAAATGGCTGTGACACACGGCCGACCTTGAAATTAGTGAGTCGACACCAATGCCTTGACGAGGACTGAAAATGGGCGATGAACGAGGATATACAGTATCGCCTGGATTGGGACGCACCGGTGGCATGGCTAATCTCCGAGGGATCGGTTGCTTGAACTTCGAAGCCTACCCCATCTAGCCTTTGCCTGAGAGCTTCATGGGAGGAGGCAAAAAGCATCTTGTCCTTGATGTTTGCACTATCGGGACACCTGATGAAGTGTTAGCAGTGATGGCAACTCGAGGTTCGGCGACCCTCGGACTCCAAGCTCCGCTTCCCTCCAATCAACGAGAAAAAATATCTAAAACTCACCAAGAAACGAAGCAAAGCTTGTTTCTCTTCCCATCATCCTTTTTGAATTCGAAATCGTAGACTGCCCAACGGCATAGATCCTTCGGCAAATCCTCCACGAAGGTTTCGTAATTGGATGAGTTCGAAGTCTTGTCGACGATGACCTCTGTCAAGTCGTCATTGAGGCTGAACAGGATGTACTTGAGTTTCTTTCCCAGCTTGAGCTGCTGGTACATCGTGATGCACTCGTCTGCGACTCGCATGCCGGATGTCTGCGTAGCATTCAGAAACCGGGATCAAAGTCCGTCAACGTCGAGCCCACCATGATACACTGATAGGAGTCCTACTAGCTTAGGGGCGTCAAGCTACTTAACACCCGCTTATAAACAGACGGCCGACAGACGCTTGCGAGTGCGTCGGGGCACGGATGAGAAAGTGAAAAACATGGATGCGAATTTAGCTATTGAGCTTTCGTTTACGTACACTACCGCGGAGCGCTGTTGCCTCGTCTGATCTCTTCCATTTTACTCGCTACTACGCTGGCCGTCTGGTGAGCGTCAAACAGCCCGACGCTCTTGGCGGGCGGCTCCCAGCCGTCCGGTATACGCTCTTCGCCGTACCACTGCTCCAGCGTCGATACCGGTACTTGGCCGTTGTCCTGCTTGAGGAGCAACCAAGACAATGCGGCTTCCCCCCTACCGATCTCGGAATGGAGTTGGTCCAAAGGTGACGTCAGCCTCGCTTCTCTCTGCACCCGCAACTGCGCAAACTCGTCGAGGGTCAACCCCTGCTTCTCACTCGCGTGCGACAGAAAGGTGCGGAGGAGCTCTGCGTCGACTGGGATAGGTGCCTCAGTGTGGCCGGCAAGAGCATCTCCGTGAACGAGAGATGCATCATGCTCGATCTTGTTGTGCAAGGCGAGGTTGTCGAGGTCGAGGCACATAGCGTGACCGCAGATAAGGATACCGAAAAGCGCAAGGAGGGCAGCTAGAGGGAACGACAGGCGGTAGACCGAGCGCACGGCCTGTATGAGTTGCCAGAAGCCGATGTTTTTGCCGTCGTGAGGACTACGAGCTCTGAGTCGTGTTCGCGGATTAAGGCGGACTGGGGCACTTACAGGTAGCCATGGTTTGCCAGCGCGTTGAGGGCAGGACAAGGAGACCGCTTGTCACCCCTTGTGGCGGGCACGAACGGAAGACGGCTGGCGGTCGACATTGAGATGGACAAAGAATAGCCCCTATGATGTCAGCCTTCTCAAACATGTGGCTATGCACAGCTCCGTTGCAGAGATTCCTTCAGACGACATCCGTGCTCATTGGATAGGTATCAAAGTGAGTCTATTTCTACGAGCTGTATCCAAGTAACACAATGACTGAATGCTTTCATATGTAAGGTGGACCCAAAGCTATATGATGTTAACAACTTGCACGCACTCATTGAAAGCGATCAAACATACCTGTCCTGAAGACACCCAAGGTAAACTCGACGACTAGAAGCAAGACGCCACCCCCAGGGGCAAGTCGAAGCACCTTTGGTGCGAAGCCCTTGTAAAGTGCCGCCGGTCCTTCTTCTCGCATTATGGTAAGTAGTCTGATGACAGTAGTTAAAACTGTCTTTTTTAAGATAGGGGGAAAGCAAACATACGCAGGGTATGTCCAATTGTATTTTGGTACTACACCAGCGGCCTTGGACGCTCCTTGGATGCGTGACTTGACCACCTACCAAACAACTGACTCAGCTTTTCGATCAGTCGACATATACATTCAAACGCACATCAAATGGAGTATTGAGGGCTGTACCAACAAAACCACCTACTGCTCCGGAGACGAAATTGTTGAAAAGTTGACCTTGGGATGTCTGCCACTGTCATTCATAAAACAATTCAGAAGAAGTGGATAGTCTCACCTCAGCCTTTGGCATCACGGTGCGCACTTGATGTATACACCCGAAGTATCCTCCGTTCCACCAAAAGTGTCTGTTCAAACAAGACTTGAGCGCTGCATATCTTGAACGAAGTTGACACCCGACCTCCAGAATGTTGCCTCCATACCGGCGTAGAGCCCGAGAATGCCTTCCTTTCTAACGATTTGTTTCACGACATCCATTGGACCAGCGAAAGTACTTGTTTTATCTTGCAACCTGCAATAACACGTGAGTCTACCACACGGAAAACAGCGGCAGCGTTACTTGATCTTGACGAGTTCGAATGGAACAACGACGAAGGACTCTGTGGCGCCAGCGCTGCACCCCGTGACAATAGAGAGCTGTTGTGTCATTTTGCTTTCACCAGTCAACCTCATAAAAGCTTTGCCCCAGAAATCATTGGCGGCACTAAGATTGACATTCAGGAAGATGACCTGAATCTGAATTTGTCACGTACAACTTGACCGCGCGCTTCGGCGCTTCCAGAAGTAGTGGAGGAACCAGTCCTGACAGCAACCATATAGAAGACTCTGAGGAAGGTTACAGCGTCCTCATACCTCTGTACAACCTGCCGACACTGAGCTCATTCGTTAGTCTTGGTCAGTGAATCTAGGTGAAAATGAAACTAACCCTTCCTCACGGACGATGGAAGTAAAGGTGCCGACCATGCCATGCTTGGCCTTCCCGGTCTCCAGCTGCATACGCGTCTTGACCTACAATCATACATCCCGGGTTGAATATCGAAGACAAGACCGGTTTGTTGCAGGTACGTACGACATCTGGAAGAGAGTAGTCAGTATTGTAGAAGAAGACTTGTGTAGTGCTCACCGAGCGGGTAAAAGGTCAAAATTTCGGACACACCGGCGATTGCGCCGGCGGCGAAGTTGGCAATGAAAGGAAGCGCTATTTAATTATACGTTTGGAAGGATTCTTGTCAACAAGAAACGGGGGAAAGTATGACAGTTCTCACGTTTGGGTTGCTGAGTAGCCATACCTCAAATTACGGATGTTTTTGAGGACGATGAGGGTGGGGGTGAGCGACGGATGTCTTCGGAGTCTCTTCGGATCACTAGTGTGACAATAATTGCACGTGACATCATCATCAGTCACCCGAGCGTGATCGAGCAAGCCATGGTGTACATCGCATCCTGGCAGGAGTACCAAGAGGCTGCTGAAAACCTCTATGTCAAATCCCCGGGAAAGGTCAGTATCACAATTGGCAGCGTTGATCTACTCGACTTCATCACATCACCCAGACACGGTACTGTGTAAAATGGAAATCGTCGGAAGGGAAACTCGTCCTCAAAATCACCGATGATACCACGGTACGTATCCTCGTGATCCCCAGCTACGAGGATCAACCATCCATTTTTCATATAGTGCATCAAGTTCAAAACTTACTCGTCCATCTTTCTCAATCGATTCGAGTCCCTCAATCTTTCCTTGATGCAGAAAATGCAGAACAGACGTCCAGATCTGGCCCCATCCACTGTTGTCCCCCAATCGGCGGGTCCCGGAGAATTGAGCCATCCACGAGCGGCATCTCCGGTGCCTGTCCCACAGTCTGGCCCCGCCTCTGGAGTAAAAAAGAAAAGGGCGAAGAAAAGGAAGTGATCGAGACCACCTCGCTTCCCATGACACGTTGACATGCGTTGTGAGTCCGCTCATTCTATCATGAGGCCCTGTGACGGATTGATACACGTAAAAAGTTAGCGGGAGCTGTTACAATTGTCGTCTGGATGCGTGCGGATGAATCTTGCAGGTGGCTGTCCTTGCGGCTCGCACAATGCACTGGACACCCTTAATAACTGTTGTCCCTGAACGCCTAGATGTCAAAGGCCGTGTGGAATGCATTCTCTTTAATATTTGGCGTAGCTAGTGAACGAGGGGTGATTGTTTAACGCCTGTCGAATAATGAATTAGGCAGGTGGTGTCCGGGGTTCGTTTGCCATGACGCCTAGCTGAGATCCGAAGGTCACCGCGTCATCCCGCCCGCACGATTACCGTATCCAAAGCTCACCTGAGGCGATTCGATCCCTCACCCCGAGCTTGACGCTCCCATCTGCGTGCGTAGGACGTATCACTCGCTAATTCCCGCTGCCCACACAATGCCATACAGCGTGTAATTCACACCAAAGTCACACTGAGGCCACGTCTTTCGGTAGCATTCACAGTCGTGCTACAGCCTGATACCCTCTTCTTGGCTAAAGGAGTCTGCGTCACAACACCAGATCTGGGCCACCTTGTTCTTTCGTCGCACGATGGTGCTGCGCCGATTCGTTACCCCCGTGGATGGTACTATTCCGATCCCAGCACTCATGTACGATGATGAAGACCTTCTGGCATCTCAAGACAGCGTCGGGATCTACGATGGGTATGTTTTGTTTATCCACCCCACCAGTGGTTTCTATGGACGCACGCGATTGGCCATACAATTTGTCGTTTCGTCAACTAACACTAAACCCACAGTCTACAGAAAGCGGTCAATCATCAGTCTGGTGCGGTACATGTGTCCTCGCACCGTCTGTTCTTCGTGAACTCGCAACAATCAATTTCGCACTCGTTCAGTCTGGATCTCGTACAGATTATACGGACCGATCATTATGCCGGATTATTCATGTCCTCCCCAAAAGTCACGCTGTACCTCGATCCCACGTTTGTCCCCGCGCCTGGTTGTCAGGACGGTGCCAGTGACAGTTTTGAAAGCTGGGTTTGCGAAGTGTGTAACCACCGCAACCCGCCCGGGCTCAGTCCAGCCGCTGCACGAATATGCGCTCTCTGTGGCGTACCCAGAAGCGCGCTCTCGGGTTCCCCTCGGCCCAGGGCATTGACATTATCCTCTCACCCTGGATCGGCCGTATCTCTCCCTGTTGCCTTGTCGACACCATCTGGATCCTCTACGCCCTCGCCGCCGACTAACGAGCTGTTGCCGATTGCATGTACCGCGTGTACATTTCTGAATCATCCCTCTCTTCGGAACTGTGAGATCTGCTCTACCCCGTTACCGCTCGCTCCAGGTAATCCTGGAATCGACACCAAGTCTGCACCGTCCTCTCGACCAGCGTCTCCGTTCGATGAAGACATCGTCTCGAATTCTGGTGATCCTCTCATTAAGCTGAGTTTCCGCAAAGGGGGAGACAAGATATTCTATGCGATTCTTAGACGCGCTTTGAAAGCTAGGGCGTGGGAGGTCCGTCTAGCGTGTCGATCAAGAGATTCGCCACTAAACTCCCCTCCAGGGTAGACAGATTGGTAAAGGGCCTCGGAGTGGCAGTTCGAGCCTCGGCACTGGCACTCCTGATGGAATCTTGACGCCAGGACGTCTTCGACGGTCAGGCATCGGTAATTATTTTTCATCTTGTCGGTGTAGGGATGTTGAAGAAAGTTGCCAGATGGTATTTTAAGAAGCGTCGAGACGTCAGCGCAAAGCACTGAGACAGAATTATCCGATGCGTTTAAAGATCTCGAGGCCTTGATGGTGAAAGCCCAGGACCTCGTCCATCTTGCCGCTGAACTAAACGAAAGACTTGACGCACCAAACAATGGCCTAACTGCGAACAACACTGCCCATACGACAGCACTGATGACGACTACTTCGGGTATGACAACAGTGACCTCGTCGTCGTTGTTTACGACGACGTCGCTTGTGCCATCCTCCGAGCCGGAAGAAGCGAAATTCATACGGTCATCTTTGGCGAAGCTCGGCTTACAGCTGTCTAACGTGCCGGTGACCGCGGATATGATACAGGACGAGAAGACATGGATAGACGAATTGGCACGGGAACTGGCGAGAGTCCTTCAGGGCTCATGGGACGAAGATCATCGACGAGGGACGGGAGGTATCATGAACGAACGAGGAATAATTGGCCTGGACGAGGTTTGGGGTGGTTGGAATCGTGCCAGGGGTGTGGGTGAGTCGAATGTATGATTCATAGAATATTGAATGGCGGTCAACATGCGCTGCTAGCGCTTATTCCTCCCTCGACATTTTTACAGACACTACAACACCTACCTTTACATACCATTCCACCGATCCGGTGCAGAATATTCAAATCCGGGCTCCGAGTGCTCCACACGCCGTCATATACCCATGCTGCGTTCGCAGCACGACTTTCGAGCTACTTGACTATCTCAGGGGGACAAACAACGAGCCAGATAGCCCTGGAGGAGAGCATTACAATTTCGCTTGCTACAGAGATGATTTTAGCGGTCGAAGCTGATGGAGTGATATGCAGAGATGACGAGCTATCGGCAATAAGAGGGGGTGGAAGCGGCAGTGGTTCGGAACTAAGATGGACCCTTAACATCTTCGTGGATTACGAATGGGATGGCGAAGCAGTGTCGTAGAGCCAAAAGTTTACAAATGCCGGATGCAGCAGTGGAGTCAAGATATCACTAACTAGGATGTGATATGGCGTACGCAAGGATGTCGAGAATGCAAACGCTTGCCAGTGAAGGCAAGGCTGTGGGTGCGCCACAGTTCAGGAGCAGTATATGTACTTGACACGTTTTCGACGTCGACTAGGACAGAGGTATAGCTTCCCTTGATCAGTGGCGATCGCGACTCGGATACCCTAGGTTTTCCAAAAGCGGGCACTGCTATGGTGGCCAGTGGGACTAAACTGTCTAGACTTTGGACCCCGCTTCGGACTCGGCCACGGAGCCACGGCGTCGTGCCCCCCATGGCGATTTGAATTTGAAGGGTCGCGCGGACACAGGGGGGTGACCATTTCCGCACATGATGGAGTGCGGGCGTAGCACTGGAGATCCGACGACTGGACATGGACTCCATGACAGCCGTGCAGCGCAGGTATGTACATGACGACCGTCCTTCAACGAGACCTGACAAGCTGACAGTCGGCAAAACCGCTGTGCCATAAACCAAACACCCTTGATAGGATAGTGCGCTCCTGACCACGTGCGCCGCCTCCCCCGTCCACGTTAGGGTGAGGTAAGGGTGGTCACCAAACGGGCCGTGCCGTACCGACAAGATCGGGGGTGCGACTGTCGCACAATTCATCATAGCGTCGCCAGCGCTCCACTGGCTGGCATCTATGTGCCACGAGGTTCCACCCGCACGTCCCTGACAAGTACAAATGATTTATGCAGGCTCCATTCACCTCCATTTCTGGCTCGGGAGCAGACAAAAGTAGATGGGCTCGGGGGCGGAGATCGGTTCCCTCCTAGGTGTTGTCCACGTCCACTTTCGGATCGACCTGTCTAGTCTGATAACAATTGACCTTTCTCTGCTCCGTAAACCTTGTCGAGCGTGTTACTCCCAGCAGCCATACCACCGACTCGGACTGACCTTCCATTCACCAGGCAACGACCCCATTTGTGTGCGCGTTTATTTGGGAAAAAACACAGGCAGGGTTAGCTTCGCGGGAAACGAACAATTGTATTCTCCGGAACCGGAGAAAGCTATGAGCGCCGACAGCTCACAAGCGTGGCAAGCGATGGCAATAACATGATTATTGAGGCCGTGCACAGCACGGCTATCATCAAGCGCAGGTCAAGATCTCTCTCATCTTCCCGCATTTGCTTGTCCCTCTTTGGCGAATTAATGGGTTATCGCGGAGTAAAATTGTCCAAAATAACGAAGCTTTATAGATAGACCAGTATCAACACCGGAAAAGCTGTCCAACGCCTCCCCGAAGCATCACTCCTCCAGGAGTCTCCTCCCCTTTCACTTGTTCGCTATGGGTCTTGCCACCAAGGAACTCTCGAGATCGCTCACGACCAAGGAGCAAGATAACGTTGCTCATCTCGACAGACTCAAGTACTTCCTCGCCACAGCGCCGTCCCGCTGGTCTTCTGTTGGTTCCTCTCGTTCCGCAGATGATGCATTGTCGGACGCTGGATCAGTCGCTCATACTTCTTCACATCCTTCCATGAACCGCTTCCTCCTTCCGTCTTCAGAATACGTGTCATGCGTCCTATGGGGAGGAATATATCATATCACCGGAACGGACATCGTCCGCGCTTTGGTCTTCCGTTTCGAGGCCTTCGGGCGACCCGTCAGAAACATGAAAAAATTCGAAGAGGGCGTCTTCAGTGACCTTCGTAACCTCAAGCCCGGTGTAGATGCCACTCTGGAAGAACCCAAGGTACGTGTTCCCCGCCACGTCCCCTTTGTGTCACGATGACTAATGCCATGTCCAGTCCCCGTTCTTGGATCTTCTGTTCAAATACCAATGCATTCGTACGCAAAAAAAGCAAAAGGTGTTCTTCTGGTGAGTGAAATGATGCATCCTCCAGAACTGATTCCATTCATGAGTGCACAGGTACTCCGTCCCTCATGACCGCCTCTTCCTCGACGCGCTCGAGCGCGACCTCAAGCGAGAGAAAATGGGGCTCGAGCCTACGACTGTCGTCGTTGGAGAACCGGCGCTGTCGTTCACGTACGAACCCCAGCGCAGCCTCTACGAACAATTCGGGAAAGTGTTGGGTAGCCGAGAAGCAGCCGGAGATTCTAGCTCCCATCTGGCCCGCGATCTGGCAGCTTCACAATCGATGGACGACGAGAATGGGCACCTGTCCAACGCCATCCCTGCAGCTAGTCAACACAACATGATCCGTATCGAGGGTACGGGCGGCAATCAATACCCATCGGTCGTCCAGCGGTCCAGCCTGCCGTTCATGCCGTTCACGCTGTTCGAAGGCTCCCCGACCTACAAGCAACGTCGTAAAAAGCCGACAAGTAAATTCCATCCCGGCAACCTTTCAGGAATCAGCCGCAGCAGCCCGGACGGAAGTCACCATCACTCTCGCAGCGAGGCCACGAATGTGGGTTATGGAGCCGGGGACCGCACGAGCTCTGCTGCCGACATGTTTATAGCGCAAGCCAGAGGCGACTCTAAGGTTCGCTCTGGAACGCCACCCACGGACATCAACCCCCCTCAACTTGCACCTGCCTTGGGTATCGACGGTGGCTTATACGTTCCATACGAGCATACAGCCTGCGACGACTCGGCTCAGAGGCTACCACGCGCGTACCCCAATTCCGACAGCCCCACTCTTCCATCTTATGCGCATGGCACGAGCTCCTCGGCGTCGGGTAGCCAAATTACGTCCAAGGCTTTCGTCTGCCCTCTGTTCTGCTGTGGCAGGCTGTTCAAGCGCATGGAACACTTGAAGCGACATGTGCGCACCCACACGATGGAGCGTCCGTATCAGTGCGACCGATGCATGAAACGGTTCTCGAGGTCCGACAACCTCAATCAACACCTGCGCATCCATTTCCGCGCTGACGGTGATGATACAAGCTCCGGAGAACTCGGCGCTTCTGATGTCGACACCGATAGCCAGGGATTGGACGAAGGCGACTTCCTGTCTTCTTCGATGCCGTTCACCAACGGGATGCCGAATATGGAAATATGCGAAGTCGAGGTGGCGGGTCACTTGCAAGAAATTCAGGGAGATGAAGAAGGTCTCGTAGCGGCGCCTGGCACCTTGACGTCGAACTGGAACGCTGGCGCCTCAAATCCCGCTCTGAGTCCCTATTATTCTCATCATCATAACGTTCCCGCACCTGTCGACATTCCCAGCCCAGGCGGTGATCTGCCCCATCTGCCGTACCTCCATGGAGTGGACCCGTCGCACATGCCCTGGCCTGGTCTCCCTCAAGTCCCTCCTACTCCTGACCCGCACTGCAGAGAACCGATGATGGCATCTCTTTCCGCCCCGCCTGGTCGACCGGAGTTTGATCAGGCCTCTCTTCACAGGTCTGTGATGACCCACGGCGTAGGCCCTGTGAGGCGCCACAGAAGCATGACACCTTCGCTGCTCAGGGGCTTTGACCGGGGACAGTCGCCGCCCAGTCGTGGCTACCACCCGTATCCGCCACCCTCTGCCATGCAGTCTCGTGCGAGTTCGAGTGGCACGTCAAGCCCTTCCAGCCTCGTGTGCTCGCCGGACATCCCAGCCATGTCACCCGTCTCTATTGGCGACGGGCCGAGCAGCGCCCAGTCACATTGCGTGCCTGCCACCTCTCAAGTTCCAATTGGTTACGACGTCGTTTCTTCGGGCAGGATGTCATACTATGACAGCCCTTTGGAGACGGACCACGCTTATTCCGCTACGTACTATGACTCGAATTCGCTGTTCACCAGCGCATAGAAAGCTATATCCCCATGTATTTCTATAGCGTCAAGGAGCATTCACCTGACCCCCCTCTGTATCGTTGGCAAATTATTTATTTACCTGTCTACGTACGCTAGTATACCCTGACAGTGGCCGTGTAATCTGTACCGCGGTCCGAACGCTTGGACTCGTTGAAGCTCGATCACCTAGAAACCCTCGTCGCGATCTTGAATAGAGCAACCCAACAAAAGTCCTCCTTGGGTTAGCTTCACCCCCCCGCGACGCGCTTAAGGCACCTTCCATTTCGCGTACGCTGTGCTTCCTTTTCTTTAAAACCTTTCCATTGTCTTCCCCTCATGGCGGCGATGCGCTCTCAAATCGACCCTTGCATCAATTGCGATACATGGTACTATCAAATTTTAAAAATCAGCCGACATAAA
>JBBPMC010000952.1:0-14689 GCA_038090115.1 Strobilomyces echinocephalus
GAGGAGAGTAAGTGCCCACTCAAGAGTAGGGCAGGGACTCGAGCGAGGAGCAAGGAGTGAGGCTAGCAGGTATATTCGAGGAACTAGGAGTACACTCGAGGAGAACTAGCTTGGGAAATACATGGACGTGTACATGGGGTTTATATAGGCTGTAGGCCTTTAGGGCAGGTCTGAGATAAGGAATGAGTCAGAGATAAGAAAGGGACGCGTCAGCGTCCATGGAAACTTGTAGAACGTTCTACGAGTTTCGGCGAATGCCACCGAGGCGAAGTGAGGTAAACGCGAGAGAAAATGAAGTAACATGCCAAGTGGCGTGCGAAAGAGAATAAAACGTAACACCGGCAGAACAGTTGGTGCAGCTCTGTGAGGTGGTAAATGAGAAGTTACAAGGTGCAATAAAGAGGAAAGAGGGTAGAAAGGCAGCATCAAAGTGCAAGTGTGTTGATGATGGAGCTCAGCGTCGTACCGTCCTACGCGTTGTAGAGACCTACCAGTCTCTACAGTTACATTCCCCTCTTTTACACTCTTCTATGGACTCCCTACATATTATCTATTCTCTTGCTTCATTTCTGGACTTATTCTCTTCGTTTTCGGACTCTTAGATTAGACCTTGATGTGGACCGAGTGTAAGTCCAGCTCATTGGCCCATGTCGGTCCATGTCAGCCTAGTTCAAGCACAGTTGACACAGACATGTTGAAATTGACTACAAGCGAATTAATGGTATGGGGCCTTGCAAACCTGTGGAAGGAAGGGAAAAAATGTGGTTATAGAGTTTGACATGGTTCCAGACTCGTCAGCGACTTTGGTCACCCATGGAAAGGCCAACTGGCTGATTTAGATCGTCTCAACTACTTCACCTGAGCCTTTCCTTGTTTGTTTCCATATGGCGACAGTGGAATAGAGCAAAATTGTGACACTACCATTGACTTTGGGGAGCACATCAAGTGGCTCCTCCAATATCATGACTGATGATTTTGACATCATGAAACCTTCTCATTCGTTGCCTTTGGAATCATACAGTGTTGACAGGTGCTCTCATCAGCACATCTTCAGATGCTCCAAAAGACATTTGAATGAGATGCTCAGCTTCTATCCACCATTACTGTTGAAAAGTTATTACAGGCATAAGAAGAAGAGGAGAAGAAGTTACCCATTTCAGATCCCACAATCCGCTTGCTACACCAACATGTCCATGCAACTGGGATGCGTTGTAAAACAGTGATCCTCTCTGTGCTTACACACAGGGGACCAATGGTAGGGGTCTTGGGCGCGATAGGCTCGACCCAAAGGGGGTCCGAGAGCATCTGCTGTTGTCCTAGGGCCTTGGGGAAGGACCGACGCTTGGTCCGAAGGCGCGGGAAAGCGGAGTCCGAAAGTCCGAAGTGCGGACTCGGTTGAGGAGGTCGAGGAGAGACTGGGGGAAGGTAGAGGAGGTAGGTAGGAAGGTTCTCGGTCGTTGGGAAGGGTTTTCGGGCGGTCTGACAGGTGGTAGAAGCGCAGCAAAGTGGTGGGTAATAGTAGATACATGTGTAAATACATGTGAAGTCCTTAAGTAGGCCTGAAACGTCGTCGGGCCTTGTAGCTAAGGTACTACACGCTGTCAGAGATAGGGGAGACCTAAATAGGGTGGTCCGAAGTGAAAGGAAGCGGTCCGAGAACTGTAGGATGGGCCGACGCATGATCCAGACCGTGGGAAAAAGCATCGGTCATGTGGACTTTGGGCCGAGAACGTCGGTCCACTTGCAATAGGGCTGAAAGTGGTCCGGGCCATCGGTCTTTTGACCCGAGACGTCGTCAGGTGGTTGGGGTTGGACTAGCTGTCATCGGGGCAGGCCTGAAAAGTGGCAAATCACCTGGATATCACCCTAGAGCAGTACTGAGCTCTACACCACTCGCCCAGCGCTCAGATCACACCAGATTTGTTGGTCATAGCACCAAAAACATGCTGTATCTGGCACAGGAGTATACTCCACAGGCGGGTTGGCAGTTCGGCACTGCAAACAGCCCTCTTCTTTGGCTGGCTTGTCAGCCACACCACCAGACTCCTTGTTGGCCCCCTTGCTACCAGCATTGCCCTCCACCCACTGTCTGATCTGCGGAATGGCGACCGTCTTAGCCACTTTTTCCTTTCTTGCCTCCTCTGACTCGTCCTCCCCTTTGCATACCCTCTGACTAACGTGTCAGCTCAGTCTTCCCAGTCATATCACCACTTACCTTAGAGGAGGACATGCCTAAAGACTTAGCCTGCCTTGCAGCCACAGCCACGGCCTCCACCCTCAGCTCAGCCCTAAAGACCTCTATGACCGCTGCCTCTTCCTCCTTAGTTGTCACTGTCGTTGTTGTTGTCAGTGGCGCCATGACCTCTTCACCTGATGAGCTGCCATTGCCCCCTTCTGGGCTTGTCTCGGTGCCAAGTGCACACACCACCTTTTCTTGGTGGGAGTTCTCTTCCCTCGATGGCTCAGGCTCACAGGCCGACCACTGCTTGAAAAACCCCTCAGCCTCATCCAGGCATGTGTTGACATCCTTGGTAAGTGTCATGTCCAGGCTGATTGCCGCCACTGCCTCTGTCACTGTGCCCCACACGTCCTACCATATATACTTGTTAGCCTCCCCACACACGTTAGCTGCCCTTGGGACTCACCATTGCCACCCCCAAATGACCTCACCCAATCTTTCTGCTCCTTGTGGAAATCTTTCCCATCGCCCAGTAAGGTCTGTGCCTCAGTATCAAGCGCCATCATTGCCTTACAGAAGGTCTTTTGTAGCTTGGCCTGATGGGCCATGCCAGCACTGGTCAGCTGTTGTATCTTTGTGATTTGACTGGTCATGGAGGAGTGAGAGAGAGAAAGAACAGAGAGGGAGAAAAAGCAAAGCATCAACGGACTTGTCGCAACATGTCTACAAAACATTCAAACTCCATATTGTCCACGTTCCCACACCCATATGACCTAACTGGGGACAGTCAGACACTAAGTCCACTGTGGATGTAGAGATCAGTAGGTCTCTACGGTTACAACCCATCATTCTTATGGACTTTATGGACACTACTCATTCTTTTACTTCATTTCTGATCTGATTCTCTTTACTCTCGGACTTTTAGACACAGTTCAAGCAACATTGATGTGGCCCGAGCATAAGTCCAGCCTGTCGGCCCATCCTTGGCTGATCTTGGCCCACAGCAGTCTTCATTCTAGGAGGCCGGTCACTTTGTCTATATTAGAGTCTAAGTAATGAGGCAGGAATGCCCACTACATATGTTAAGTACAGTGTAAAGTGAATGAACAAGAGACATACCTCAGTCACTGCCAAAGAGGTGCAAGGATGACTGAGGGAGTCGAAAAGAGAAAATAGGGCTTTGAACCCATGGGTGGTGATTCGCTTGTCAGATACCACAAAACTCCAAGGCACTTTAAGCAATCCTAAAAGAGATAGAACAGAAATCAGGTAAAAATGTCGGAGTACCTGCAGAAGTTCTGGAGATGGAACTTCAACTGACTCCGGTACTAATCAAGTCCTAGAACTTAGGAGTTGAATAGGAGAGCCCTTAGGAGTTTGGAGTTGTTGTTTTTGTTTTTGACAGTCTATTGTCTCAGACCCATTTCATTGTTGTATTGTACTTACTACGGACCATCCACTCATTGCTTGTCATATCAGACAGGCCAGTGACGTCACTCCTTACTTAGTCGCTTGTTTTAGACATATCTCACAGCCTCAGCCTCGGCTGAGTACAAAAAGTCATATCTAGTGTTGTAATATTAGCTTCCTTCTGCTCACCACCGACTGTCACCATTCTACAGACCATTTTCCACTGTCCCTACTGTTCACTGTCATAGTCCATGACCATTGCACCTCACACTTGACAACCGAACTGTAGGCCTGGACTTTCAGACCTTCGGCCCAATCCTTGAACTGCTTTCCTCTCTTTCTAGGCAGCTCAAAGAGCTTTTCCTCTGCTTCCCCTGCATTCCAAGAGTCCCTAGGGGTGAACTGATGTTCCTCCACATCCAACAGATCATCTGGACTGTCAGGGTAACTGCTCAGGTCACCCAAGATGGACTTACTATTGCACAGTGGTCCACTGGAAATGCCTCAGGCCCTAGCCCCGCAAATAGATTCACCATGCTGCCTATAGAAGAAACCCTAGATGAGGAGGATTCTGTAGGTACTAAATTAAATTTATATACACCTGGGCTTAATTCAGCTTATACCAAAATAAAAACATTCCTGAGGATGCCTACATCTGCACTGCTAACTCAGAGAAGGAAATCCTCATGGAGATCAAGATCTGCCTATTGGAACGATGAGGCAATTGCACTATGCTTAACATGCTCCTGGATTCAGGCACAAATGCTATCTTTATTGATCGACAATGGGCCAAAGAAAACCACATTCTGTTATTCACTCTCTGACACCCTATACCTGTTTACAACGTGGATGGCACATGCAACTCTGCTGGATCTATATCTCACACTGTGAAACTAGTTCTAGAGTTTCAGGGGCACCATGAACGAATCACAGCAGAAGTAACAGACCTCGGCAAGAATGCCTTCATCCTGGATTTCTCATGGCTCAAACGCCACACCCCCAAAATTGACTGGACTTGAGGCATGGTCAAAATGATGTGCTGCCTCCACCAATGTGCTTGCTTGCAAGGCAAGACTATCTGAGTCTTATGGTTATATTAGCACAAGTGTTGCCAGGTCCTCAAAAAAAATCTAAGGCTTATTGTATTCAATTCACCTTCCAACTCATTTCCAAACCAAGCCTATCACATAAGATATAGACTTTTTCTACCACAAGTGAGATTTTATGGTGTTTGGAAGACATTGAAGTTCATAAGGAGATCTACACATTATTAAAGCAGAAGTGCTGCTATAAGAAACAATTGTATCTAGACATTGAAGCTGGCAACATATGCTGCTTGCTGATTTAGCCAAGCATTATATAGACATGGAGAGAAACTATCATTGTCACCCCTCTAAATTCATACTTCTTGTGGATAGCTGTCTCCATGACATTAAGGATACTATCATTCTTGATCCAGTTCCACTTTCATCACTTCTGGTCCTTTCCTTCTTGACTACAGACATCTCATCTCCATTCCTAGTAGGACTCTCTACTCCAGTATTTCCCACCCCTTGATTACCTTTCACAATATATGTAGGACAACCTCTCCTGTATTTCTTAGCTAGTTCTTGCTTCATACTGCATAGTAACCTAGCCCACTTCCACACTTAACCCCTTCTCATATGTATAAGGTCCTCATATATGCCATTACTACCTGAGAGGCTGTCCATATCTAGCTGCTGCTACCTAGACTATTATTCTGTGAGACTTCACTTTACTCTAGATGAAATGCCACAAGTAGGTTGCTATGCAGCCAAGTATAACAAAAGAACTAGCTACCTTTTCTCCCTCTTTGTCAACAGAGTAGGACTCTACCATATCTAGATCAAATACCCATTCTATTCTTGTCCCAGCAACAACCTGCCACTAGGGGAACGACTAGTCTACTTTATGGTGATACCCTACCTTACCTAATAATGAGTAGCCTGACAATCATCCACTTTCCCCACTCTGATCTCCACCAAATGGTCAGATATTTGGATATCCTCCACCTCATCTTTCCCCCTCCTTTTCCCTACCTCCAGGCTGGATACCTCTATCTCCACTGGATGATATTCCACCATTCCACAATTTCCATAAAAACTCACTCCAGATAATGTACCATCTCCATGTCAACATCTTTATATAGAAACAGAAGACATGAAAATATAACCATTACTGACCCTGGCTATAAACCAGCCAAAGGCCTTACAAATAGGGAGCCACTTGAAATAAGACTGATTCCCCCTTAGTCTATAGAATACCAGGAGCAACTACTCTCTGCCACACACTTTGACTCCCATTTTGTGCTTCCATCAAGGAATGACCATCATATGGCTATATCCATCTCCCTTTCTAATAAAATTCATGTAGGAATCCTGTTAGACTTTTCTAGTAAACTCAATGATGCCAAATGGTGGAGTAACACCATGAAGGCATTCTATAAGATCAACTCTAAACTATTTTCTCTACAACAACAGATGTTAATCTTCCTCAATAATCTTGAGGATGACTCTTTGCAGAATCACTAATGGAAAAAATGCTTTTCTGTTATTAGTTGGAACAGCCAATCCTGGAGAAAATTATAAAGGACTTCCTTACTATATTTAGTCCTTTTGACATCAACAAAACTAACAGCACTCTAAGAGAACCTATAGGTCAATAAGAACAGTTTCTCTGACTATATCATGAAGTTTCAACTACTCATTGTGTGTTACAAGGAACAGGATAAACGAGCTATAAGTAGATGAAAGAAGATACTCCCACAGTCTTTTTCTTTTCTTGATCAGATAGACATGGACAATCCTTACTTCACCAACTCTAGCCCAATCAAGAAGTGATCAGTCCACTTAATTGCCTCTCTTCTCATAATCATCCATCATCAACAGACACTGAAACTACTATCACTTCTGATCCATCTCCATCTCCACCACTTCACTTCTCGCAACCATCCATTTCCAACCAACATCATAGATACCATCACTCCTTATTCATTCATTTTCGTCTTGCTTCTCCTCTCACAGACATTCTGCCTCTAACAGACATTGCAGTTACCATCATCTCTGATCTGATTTCATCTCTGTTTCATTTTGATTCATTTCTCCTTGACAATAGACACCCATTTCCTCACTTAGTAGAATCCTTGACCCTGAACATTCCCACCTCTTGATAACCATTCACTATATATGTAAGTAAAACACCTCCCTCTGCATTTTTCCTAGCTGGTTCTCACTATACCCAGCATAGTAATCTAGTCCACTTCCACACTTGATGCCTCTTATATGAGACCTTTGTCTAGTTGTTACTACAAAGGATTTCCCAAGTCTAGCCACTACTACTTGTGATTACTCTGTGAGACTTCACTTCACTCTTGATGAAGCACTACAACCAAATTATTACACTATCAAGCATAACACTAATGGTAGTGTAAGTATCTTTTTAATAAGAATCATATCCTTGGCTACTGATTAATTAAGATATGTGTTGTTGATTCTATTCAGCATCTACTATAAAGTGATTGATTTCTCTATCTAAGTCTATGATTAAAGCCAAAAAAGAGGAAATATGTGGGATATTCCTTTCTCATGGCTTCTTCAAGTCCAAAATCCAATGCAAGCATCAAAAGAGATAGGTGCTCTTTCTAAGTAATGACATGATGGAATGTTATAGCATACATATGAAAAACTTGTGATGCCAGTTTGTGTCCATGACAGTAGTGGACTAGCTATAATGTGGAACTAGATACAGTTGAAGAATGATTAGAGTTCTGCTAAGACATCGGAAGTTATTTTTATAGGCTCTAAAGCAAAATCACTCAATGAGTTAAGCAGTGGATCTAGAATCAGTTGGTTTGGAGGTATGTCTATTATAAGTGTAGGAGCACATTATTGGTAGGCTGTGTTATAAAAAGGAATCTACTGAATCTAATAGGAGTTTTGATTATGATATCTCAGGAGAATGAGAAACAGGTAATGAATTTGATTGATTTCTGCTAAGGGATGCTAAAACTGCCTGCATATATAGAACAATTCAATGTTGACATGCCTGAGAGTGTGAAATATAGTTCTGTAGCTTCCAGCAGTAGTCACAATCTATGTGTTCTGAGGTAACTATTGTTGTTCAGGGGTCTAGATGTGGAATATAGATAAATGGTGGATTTAGAAAAGGTAAGGAAATATCTGGAAGTTGCCATGGTAGTATAAGATGAAGGAGGTATTTAGTGCACAAATGTGCTAGCTAACCATAGATTGTTTCTTGGAGGCAATCTTCTATTATCTGGAGCTCTTGCTCATAGTACCTCATTCAAAGATTATGATAGTAAGCTCTGATTTCTTTTGACAGTGGTTGCTGAGGAATATAGTGATGAATAGAAGGTATGATATGTGGTTGTAATGTATACAAAGGTGTTTCTTGAGGACTACTCTGAGATGGTGGATTGTTGGTTTGATTTTTTATCTGATTTTCCATTTAGAACAGCTAACAGTGTTAAAAGTCCAGTCTAGTGCAGTTTTTTGACCCTAAAATAAGACAACTGGACCAAAACGAGTTCTAACATGATTTTGAGGCATGGCAACTGGCAGCAGGACTGAATGCAACCAGTTTTTTAAGCTCCAAATACTTAGCTGTTGGTGTTACGGTTGGCCTGGGTAGGGATGACTGCAAATCTAGATGGTCGAGAAATGAGGACAAGGACCAGGGGATTCCTGGGTGCTGAGGGATGAAGAGACCATAAGGGGATTCCTTATGGTGATGGAGACGAAGAAGTGTGGTTCCAGAGACTTCCTGAATGGCAAGAGCACAGAGGTTTGTTCTAGGGATTTCCTAGACAATGAGAGCAAAGGGTTGAGGAGGCCTCAGTAGGCCAAGTCGAGGCGATGGGAGCTTAAAGCAACACTAGTATTGGTGTAACTCTAGGTAGGTCGAAGCTAAAGTACATGTGCTGTCGAGGTGAGGTTTATATATGGTAAAGGAAAGCACATGGACCAAGCCGTGAAAGGAAATAGTAGGTATTGAGTCATATAGCAAGTGCTGTGGACTGCGGAGGTCCGAGATAAGGGATAAGCATAGAACATTGTAGAACGTTCCAGCAGTTACAAGCGAAGAGTGAAATGGAGAGAGAAAAGACATACTCGGTGTACTGCGGTTGCCTGATACAGTGTATAGCGTGAGATAACGAAGAGAGGAAAGAAAAGACTGGGGTGAATCGTAACAGTTGGTAAACTGAATCTATCTGAGATCCCTGGCTTTGATTTGACCCAGGATTCATATAAATCAGATCACAGATCATCAAGATATAATTGTTTTCACATCATATGTCAGATTCACATTCTGTAAAATATCATTTACATGTATATGGTTAAAATAAAAGGGGATATTGGAATTTGAGGCATGTTATAATGTTTTAAAAGTTGGAGTAGTTCCCCTTGGAATTCTGGGTCATTATCTGTAATAATATAAAATATATACTCATAATGGAAAATGAGTTCAACGAGTATGAACTAGGCCACAACCTTTGCTGTGGCTTGCTTCAAGGCTTTTTTCTCTATGTATTTGGATAAATCACCTCTTGCAATAAGGACATAGCAAAAACCTTCTACCTTAGGCATTAGCATGATATCAAGATGTACTTTGGCAAATATATTGGCAGGAACAGAGATTGTGACTGGAATATAAATCTTTTCAGTGTCTCATGTTTGACATTTGTGATAGGATCACATATAATGTCTAACTGACTTAAACATAGAGGGCCAGGCCAATAAAATCAATGTTGTAGGCTTTCTCAAGTGTCTCTTTTGCCTTAATATCTAAGCTGGCATGTGCTTGGGATATGAGTTCCATCCATTTATCTAGATCAAATATCATAAGTAAATGTTTGCTATTATGCATTTGCTTAAATAGGTGTCCAGCTCTTGTAAAACACTTGGCTACTTAACTTCTTGGAAATTGATGGATCAAATGAGGTAGAACTAGTGAGGTAATTATAAACATGTTGCAGGAAAGTTTCTTTAGTGGTTTGTACTGCTAAAACAAGAGTATTGACTGGGAAGTTGCTCGTGCATGAGATTCCAGGTTCTATTTGTCTATAAAAAAGACTAAGATAATCTAGCCAAGAGTCATCATGGGGCTCTATAATCTCATCTTCTGTTAGTCTTCTTTTTAACAAGATAACTGGTACATGTTGCACGGTGAAGTCAAACAATAGGATTTCTTGAATTCAGCAATTGATAGCAGCATTTGGTTGCAAATTGAATTCATTAAGCACTCTCTTGATATATCTGGCATCAATTTCCACAATCAGATTGCTTACTCAAATGATATAAAGGCAAAAGCGACACATTGCATAATATAATCTGTATGATTCCACTTTAGATTGAGTACATCTGGATTCTGTATTTGAAAATAGCAAGGATCCATGTCTTACAGGTCTTTTGTATCCTTGCTCATCTACCTGGGATAAAATTATTTCAACAGCAATATAACTGGAGTCAACTGAAAGGTTTATGAGGTTTCTAGATTGGTGGCCAATGGGCCAAAGAGCAGGTGCAGTAGTGATTGCTTACTTTAGAGCTTCAAAAGTTTCTTATCTACACAATCCATTCAAAGTCAGTTCCTTTCTTCCATAGTTTGATGATTGCTGCAGTTAAAGTTGAATAATTCAGGACACAAAGTTCTAAAAATCCTCAGGCTTCCTTGGTATTCTGCAGTGGGGGGTAGTTAAGAATCTTATTAACTTTAAACTGATCTAGTATTCTTCCTTGAATATTCAGAGTTTAACCAAGGATCTTGACTTCTTGCAAGCAGAGTTGTATCTTTGATGCAGAAAAGGTGGCACTTGTTACAATTTCTTTCCTCATCTTGTCTTTTCCTTTGTTCTCATCTCTTATCTCAAGCTGCCAGCTTAACCTGATCAATTTACCTAAGCTTTCCAAGAAGTTCCTAGAATATTCCAACATATTCCACAACCTTTCATTGTATTGCTATAATAGGCATGCAGCCTTTATCTCCTTATTTTTGACTAGTTCTGAACCAGCCTTGATTCTCATATAAACTCACATACATCATTCATGTATTTCCCTTAAGCTTGACCTCCTTGAGTACTCTCAAAAATATACCACAAGCTCTTTTTCCATGTCTTTCCTTGACCTTTACAAGTCCTTGCTCTATTGTGAGTGGGCACTCCTTGAAACCTTCATCCATCTTAGCTCAGCTAAGGGAAAACGCTTGACAATCCATATAGATACCCCCTAGGCTAGGAACTCCCTTGCACTTGCCTTTGCCTTACCTCTCAAGGCTATGCTTGTTTCTATCCAGGCCATGTTATGATTCTAATCCATATTAGACTACATCTCAAGGATTTATAAACTTATCTTTCTTTTTCTTTTATCTAGTCTTATCAGATCTTATCATTTATCTTATCACAGGATCAACAGTCATAGCCTCACCCTCTGATCTCTACACCATTATTACCTGTTTCACCCTTCACTTTAACTCACACTCAATGCACTTCCTTAATACAACCAAAAGCCTGTGCATGCTTCTCTTCCCTTCCATTTGATGCTTTGCATATCACACACATTGTAATACAACCCTAAGACCAAGATAGTCCTCAGGTTACCACTTGGCAACTAATACCCTTTGGAAGTGGAGGGAATAGGAGTCAGGATCTAGGCTGGGGCCTTAGAGAGGAGGATGCCCAAGTGAACTAGACTGGAGTTGCCAGTCAACATTCACTGGGTTTATATATTCATGGAGTACATAGGTTTACATAAGATGTTTCATCTATAAGAGTTCAAGCCCTTTGCCCTAGGGCGCAGGACTGTGGCTGAAACATATATTACATGTGAAACATGGTGATGAAATGGAAATGAAACATGTGTGATATGCAAGGTATCAAATAGAAGAGAAGCATTGAGAAGCATTCATGAAACGCAGAGATGAAACATGATGGAATAGAAGAGAAGAGAAGCATGCACAGGCTTTGGACTGTATTAAGGGTTGTGACATGTGCAAGGTGAAATGAGTGACGATGATGCAGAGATTAGAGGGCGAGACTATGGCTGTTGATCCTATGATAAGATAAAAGATTAAATAAGAGGGAAAAGAAAGATAAGGATGGGAATCATAACACATTGCATCTCTATTATATTACCATGTTTCACATTTGATATGCATTTCAGCCACATCCTCATACCCTAGGGCTAAGGGCATGAACATTTATAGATGAAACATCTAATATAAACCTATTTAACCTCTGAATATATAGACTTGGTGAATGTTGACTGGTAATCCTAATCTAGTTCACTTGGATATCTTCCTCCTTATATCACCCAGCCTAGATTCCAACCACTTCCTCTACCCTTCCAAAGAGCTCCTGGTTAACAAGTGGTAACTGATACAATCCTTAAGCCAATTCATGTTAAGAATAGTCTTCTGCAGGTTACCAGCTTGGCAACTAACCAAACCTCAGAAAGTTAAGGGAGATGGAGCATAGGAAAAGGGAACATAGGGGGTGTTGGAATTAAGGCTTGATCTGGCTTAGGGAGGCACAGACTCAAAAGGTGAACTTGACTGGAGTTACCTGCCATGTCCACTCCAATATATATACTACTAAGGTACTTTTGTACATGCTTGGGCCTAATCTACAGATATATACCATAAATAGAAGGTGAGGTCATACCCTATGCTCTACATAGGAATACATGCATAGAAAGCATAGAAGAAGCATAGAAGAAGCATGAGAGAAGCATAGCATGCTTCCAAAGCATGATAGATTAAAGATCTAGGATATAAGCATGCATCAAGCATGGCTAGGAAAGATCTAGCCTTTAGGAATGAGGCACTTGCATGTTCCAAGCATGCCTTGACATCATGCCCAAATGGTGTGGTCCCTTGAGATTAAGCAGGATGAGATGGAAAGCATTGATAAGCCATTCCAGTGGCTTGATAAAACTTAATAAGAGTGATCTACACTCTGATAAGCTCAGATAAGCTTGGATAGGCTTTGATAAGCTAGCTGTTATGATCCAATCATAACAGTAACCTGAGAACTAAGATTTTAGAGTTGTATCAGGCTAAGTATAACAAAAGGTCAAGCTTTATTCTCATAGCTACCATTGCTGTAGTACTACCACTATTAATCCCATCAACAATGACCCCCTTTGACCCTTTGTGAACCATCATTTGTGGAGACCTCTTTGATAAATACTCTAAAACATTTGATCATGCAATCTCTTCTGAAGAGGAATCATCATACTTTGACACAAATGTAAACCTCAAACCTGACCAGACCAAAGAAATTGATAATTGATTCTCAGTTCCCCTTGATATCCCCAGAGTTCCCATATTATCTTTCATAAACTCAATTGTCCAAACCAGGAGTATCTTCATATCACTCAAATCTCCCCTTTTTCCCAGGTTCCTACAACATCCTTTTTGTACCAATCCCTTCTATGCAATGTCAACCACCCAGAAAGCTGTCAAACTTCATCTCAACAGACCTCCTGATTATAATGGAACCTCTGCCAAAGCCAGAGACTGGGTCTTCACCACCCAAGTGTATATCTATCCCAATATCACAATAATAAGAAGATCACTCCTACTCTTGTCCTCATGACCAATGGATCTTCTCACATCTAGGCAAGGATCTTTGACCAAACCCATGGTACACCAAATTCCTCACTAAATTCAAAGACATCTTTGAAAAGAAGGACACTGTTGGGAACTCCATCCATTGATATTTGACAAGAAAAAAAAAGTATATATCCCTTTCCTTATAGAATACAACACCCTCTTCTGAAACCATACCTCCATGGTAAGGATAACCAACAAGAATGTCCTTCGTAGCTACTACTGTATTTGGATCCCTGAACCCTTTTTCTCCACATCACCAGGCTTGATAAAGCCCTGACCAAGGTTACTAAATGAATGGAGAAAGCTGATGCTTTTCAAACTCAGTATGAACAAGGAGAAAAATCCTTAAACTATGCTGAAACCCCTCTTGCATTATGTACCAGATCTTCTCCTTCAATGTCTTAACAAAACCAGCCAAATACTCTGATATCATGGATGTAGATGTAGTCCATGTCCTGAAACTCACACCTAAGAGAAAGATGTGTATTGAAAAGGAACTTTGTTTTCATTGCTGAAAAGCAGGCAACCTCTCTACTGCATGCCCCACATTCTCTTCCTCTTCACAGAAACCCAAGGTCCAATGCACCAAGAAAGAAGACCTACCCAAACTAAATGAAGTAGATGACACTGACAATGAAGTACAAGAGAAGGTAGCAAAGGTTGCCTTCTTCCTCCCCTGCTTGGGTTTTTAAACAGGGCCACCCATGTCCTGATCTATTCAAGTTCAGCATATCAAACTTCAATGTAGCCATAAAATACTACTCACCTACACCATAACATTGTCAACATTGAGTATACTATTGTTGAACAATGGATGTTGGGTAGCAAGAATTAGGATTTTCATATATATTTCACACTTTAAAAAAATTAAATTACATTAATTTGACCTTCTTTGCCATGCTCCTAATGAAGACCACTTTAAAACTAGTGCCACCCATAGTAATCTTGTTCTACTCTTTGGCACAGTGTTTAAGAACCTTTGACCAATATGTTTGCATGCCTTTCTTGTACTTCTCTTCATCTGCAGTCTCTATGAAATAAAAATTCTCAAACATCTTAAAAGAAATTTGATTCAAGTTGACTTCATTGTATATCATCAAGTGGTCTTGGCATTGTTCTTGACCATTCTGGCCATCTTCATAAGCATCATAAGAAAGTTCAATATCTACATCATGAACTGTGTGCAAAGTACCTTGTACTAATATAGGAAATGTAGCATCAACCCTTTAAAACTATGCTTGTGGCCTAAGAAACTTACTTTAGCAATAACTGGATTGCATTGAAAGAAGTGATATGCATTCAAGTCCACTTGTCCTTTATGTGGTCTAAGATATAGTCACTATATAGAGCCACTGCAATGTTTGGCAATACCACATTACATTTATAGTTTCTTCAGTAGTCACTATACATGGAAGATATTCTTGTTGTATATGATCTTCAAGTGTCAAC
>JBBPMC010000953.1:0-14677 GCA_038090115.1 Strobilomyces echinocephalus
GAGGTTGTAAACACACCATGAAACTCGTAGTCTGCTCTCCGGGTTTTCCGTGCCAACTTCTTCTCCCAGTTCTCGTTATCTTCTATCGTCCACTCCCAGTTCTTCGAACGCTCGATATCTACTCCGTCTGCCTCAGCCTCTGCTTGGGTCCGCAATGTCTCTGCCAGTTTCTTTTGCCGCTCAAGCCGAGCGGCATCCCGGGCTGTCATTTTGGCCTTTGCAGACTCCTCGACGAGCGATTGCCTGTTTGCCTTTGTAGACGTCCGCTGGTAGTGAAGGGAACGATGAGCATCATGAATGCAACCAGCAAGAAACTCACCATCCTAGCCCGGAGTTGCTCCAGCTTTGCCTTACGTTCCTCCATGGTCACAGTCTCCGTCGAACTGTTGTCGCCGTTTTCCTGAAGCCCCTCCGGGGGCTCTTTGAATTCCTCCGGATTCGTCCGCGGGACGACTTGTTCGTCATCTGATGTTGAGGACGGCACTGACATGTTTACCATTATGTAAGCATACTACCATTATGATCTCCCGGGCTAGTAAGTATGTGTGATCAAGGGCGAGAACAGGCCCGTATATATGGTAGCTCCTCACCGTCTCAACCACCCACACCCGCTGTAATGCCAGTGCGGGATTATCATGTGATTCCACGCGGATCTCTGGGAAGTAGGCACACGGTAGATGAGCAGTAGTTTTGGATCGGGGTGTCAGTGGGTAGCGGTGAGGGATATACATGGATATCTGGATAGTGAGCGTCACGCCACCGACGAGGTCGACGACGACTTGAGTCACCGCGTCGACGGTCGACCAAGAGCCGTCCGCTTCCGAGATAACCCGATTGATACGCACGCGAGGAGCATAGCACCACAAATCAGCCCATTGTCCGCTTACTATTTTATGAGTTTGTTTTCACCTTGACGCTCAAATTCCTCTTCTCTTCCCCGATGAGCTTGCTACGGTCTGGTACTACTCGAGTCGCGTCCCACGTCGCGTTGACTGTGCGCATGTTCAGTGCCTCCGCTGCGAGGTGTAAACAGCGCCTCGTGATTCTCGGGTCAGGATGGGGTGGATACGAGGTTCTGAGGGGTATCGACAAGAAACGGTGGAGTGCGCACACTTATTATCACCCTGCCCACGAGACTTACCTCTTCCGTGGAGACGTCACGATCATTTCTCCTACCAATGCCTTCAATTTTACTCCGCTACTGGCGGGTTGCGCCGTCGGAACTCTCGAGTTCCGTTGCGCTGTCGAACCAGTGAGTGTTCCGGTCTTCGGTGTTTCGATCGGAATACCGATCGAGCTTCCTTACAGGTTAGAAGATACTCTCCTCAAGTGGTACGTATCACGTTTCATGATGTTCACCTCCTATAGTTGATCATTCTCTAATTCGCACAGACTGCATACCAGGCCTGGTGTGATGCCATTGGCAAGTCGCTATCTTTGCTAGCAGCCCTGTGAATTAAACCTGTGTAGACTTCAAGCAGAAGGTCCTGACATGTGTGCGTATATGCAGCCCACGTATCATTAACAAGCAGATGTTCAAGGGAATGATTCTTAGATGCCGGCGACAACCCGTGTGTCGTCGGCAAACTCATCCGTCCGGTTACCTGACGGTCCTACAGCTGAGGCACAGTTTCCCGGTGATAGCACTCCTTTCACAGTGCGGTACGACAAACTAGTCATCGCTGTTGGCGCATATTCAAATAGTGAGTAAGTCATCACTAGTTCATGGCCGTGACTTGACGTTACCACAGCTTTCAATGTTCCGGGCGTGAAGGAGCATGCGCACTTTCTAAAAGACGTCCGAGATGCCCGGGCGATCAGGACCCGTATTCTCGATTGTCAGTATGTGTATGTTCTGTCAACACAGCGCTCCTCAATTCTGCACAGGTTTCGAGCAGGCCAACCAGCCAACTCTCTCGGACATCCAACGGCGGAACCTGCTCAACTTCTGCATCGTGGGCGAGTAGTGATCTCATTACTTCACCTTGAGCAAGGGGACGTAACACATGATGTTCGCTGCAGGTGGTGGTCCTACTGGCGTCGAATTCGCCGCCGAGCTACACGACCTCCTTCACACGGAAGTGGAGCGGCACTATCCGTCATTGGCTCGGCTGGCCAAAATTACTTTGTACGACGTGGCATCAAGCATCCTCGGGAGCTTTGACAGGTCACTTGCAACGTGGGCTATGCACAATTGTCATGAGAAGGATTGAATTTAGTTTGGTACAACAGTTATGCCGAAGAGAAGTTTCGCAGGGATGGTATTAGCATCAAAACCAGACATCACGTCGAACGTGTCGAGAAGGTCAAAGTGCCCCTCGACTTCTACGGATCCTTTTCCTTACTCACTCTCTACAGGATAAGATGTTTGTGAGAGAACAGGGCGAAGGTTCCGCGACTACTCCTATTGATATTCCTGTGCAGCTCACAAGGCTCCACAGTTCCATTTGGTCTCCTTGTTTGGAGCACGGGGTTAGCACCTAACCCCCTGATTCAATCGATAGATTACATTGCGAAGCATGAGAGATCGCGAAGGTACGAGTCAGTTCACGTCCACAATATCTTCCAGGTTGACCTTGCGCGTTCAAGTCTCTTGACTGATGATAACTTGAACGTCATCACGAAGGACGGACAGATCGACCCGGATGTTTGGGCTATTGGGGACGCCGCGATTATCAAGACGGCAGTGCTTCCTGCAACAGCTCAAGGTCGGCACCCTTCTCAAATCACCCGCCCATGGGTTGAGGGTCATGGTCTGACTGATCCCCGCATGACTAGTTGCCAATCAGAAGGCCAAGTACATGGTGAAAAAGTTGAACAAAATCGTCAAGGATCAAGAGTATGCCAAACCGTTCGAGTTCCACAATCAGGGCAGCCTGGCTTATCTCGGTGACTGGTGCGTCCTTATCAAGTTACCGAACCCTCTGATGACAACCCTTCTGATGTGACACGCATACAGGAAGGCCATTTATGATCGCTCTACCGCCGAGAGCGGTATCAAAACGAAGGAGTCAGGTCGACTGGCGTGGCTCCTATGGCGGTCCGCATACTTTACTATGACGCTCAGCGTTCGGAACAAGTGCGTGACCGATAGATATCTCCGCATGGCTGTTTATTAAACCCCTGTTAATCTCTCTTCAGAATCCTCGTCCCGACGTATTGGTGAGTGTCGGTATTTGCCTTGTCCGCCCATCGGATCTCAGTCCTGCTTGCCCTTTACACTACAGGTTCTTGAACTGTGCGTGCATTCCCGCAGTTTCTGGCGAAATCACGACTGATGATCTGGCACCCATAGGGATTTTTGGCCGGGATCTGACCCGCTTCTAATCCTCGGCTGGACGTAATGTGCACTGGACCCAATGACTGACAGATAACCTGCACAGCTGACACTCTTGATTAAGATTCACTTATCACACTAGACCACTCACGAAATAAAGTTACCATAAAGTCCTTCAATTCGACTTGAAGGATAATGTCCGACAGAACCATTCGAGTTACAAGTAGTGCTATCCGTATCATACTATCACAATATAGAGATTGGGTATATTTTGGAATCAAAAAGACGAGACACTGAGATCGAACACTAGATTGGACACTAGAGTCTGGGCGCGAAATGAGAATGTAGACATTTTAGAGGATGAAAACTTTGCGACGAATCTTGCGCTTCGTCTCCGGAGGCGGATTATTAATAACAGGTGAGGGTGGTGGCGGTATAGGAGATGCTTTGGGCGCAATCAGAACATGACACGATCGAAATGAGAGGAGAGGCCACGCACATGGCGATGGCGATTCCGCGGGAACGCCGGTGACCAACTCCTTTATGAAGCCTATGTTGTCGCCCATGACCTCTGGCGAGATCCCATAGCCTTGTAGATCAGCGATCATGGCTCCCCACGCGGGTTCGATGTTCTTGGACGACTCGATGATGCCCTTCGTGTTGAGGCCGACGTGGGAGACGTGCACGAACGAGTGCGGCGCGGGGCTCGAGATGACGCTGGTCTTGACGGCCTTGGCGAGCCCCGACGCCTTGGTGTTCTCCTTGTTCTTTTTCGCCGAGCTAGAGTAGAAGGGTCGGAAGACGGCTGTGTGACGAGCGGTCAGTCGTTGCGCCCGTGGGAAACACGTTATACGTACAATGACGTCGTGTTCGGTCGACCACCTTTTTGAAAAAGACGCCCGCTTCGGCGTCGTCGTCGAAGCAGAAACCAAACATCCGTGTCTGGACACGCAACCGCGCGAATTCGAGCCGACGTCAAGCTCTGCACGGTCGCGTCGTACAGAAGGAAGGACGTACAGCCCCGGAAAAGTAGTGAAAAAACGGTTTGTCCTTGTTGTACTCGAAGATCTCCGGGACGGAGAACATCCAGACGACTCTGTCCGTCTTTATATCGACGAGTCGAAACCAATACTTCTCCTTCAACCGGAGACCATGTGTGGTTATACCACGGTCTGGAGGCGGAACGCCGACTTCGCGATCGCGACCGAAAACGAGAATGCCTCTGAGGTTCGAGTAGGTCCAGTTCAGGTGTGAGTTGATGAACGGTGCATAATACACTCGGACCGCAGCAGTGGCGATCACCTTCTGCGTGCTGGGCTCCAGAACAGATGAGAGGTAGGGGTGGCGCTGCTTATCTTCTGCAGTGAAGAACGCGGTTGTGGGGTTATGCATCAGAGAGAGGCGAGGATGCGAGGAAAGATGAACGAGTGATAGGCGTAAGGAAATAGTGAGAGATCGTAGAGGCGAATGACTAGCAAGCTTATATACTGACTGATTTGCGGCTGGGTGTCCTGCGAACCTACGTGGATGGAAGAGAGCGGCATCGTGGACACCTCATGGTCACATCTTGGACTGTGGCGCGAAACCGCCCCGAAATGGATGGGTGCCAAGTTATGGTAAAGGGCACGCAGCAGCTGCGTATTCGTAGCGTGACCAGGGGGCCAGACCCGTCAACTTCACAGGAAAGGTGCCAACAAGGTCCTGAGCAGCTCGAGCCCGAAGGCATCTATTCGTATCCCCACAGCCTGCTGAATTCGGCCTGAGAAAAGATGGATCTCTGGATAAATATTAAGGCAGTGAGGATTTTGACATAAACTCATCCACCTCCGGTTAAGGGGCGCAGCTTCGGGAAACCAACCGACCGTTGCTATGTCGAAATGATGTAGAGTGGACGATTCGAGTCAACGATCGGGCCTCCGAGCCCAGAATGGGTTAGCTCTTGCAGCATGTTCGACGCCATACGTAACTCTTCCGCAACACGTGCACATTCGGAAGTGAGCTTCATTCGGGCAAAGGTGTTGGCAAGTTCAGGATGCGGCCGCACAACACGAGACTTCGCCCATTGACTTCATTTTGTCCGGCCTCTTCCGAAATCTACATTTATTCCCAGGAACAGCTGACCAAGGCATACGAGCGGGAGATCCAGTTCAGAATTCGCGCCGTTACCAGTGACGACAGTGGAAAAGCTTACCGAGTCAGGGCTGGGTTCCATTCTGAGGCGACACTTCCACCGACTCGGAGGCAACATTGCCGCGGTAACAAGCAGTCAACCCTTCGCGTCACGCGAATCCCCGATGTTCGGATTTAATCACCGTCTTGCATGGTGGCCAATACGATACAACACGCTTGTCACTTCCTAGGATGACGCACGACGGATTTGAGACGCTGGCCAGCTATCTCATGTAATGTGTAAAAGTCGGAGGGCACGCGAGAATCCAGCCTAGGCCCGCTCATCGAAACTCTAAAGAGACACGAGTATTATTTGACATTGGTCTGGTAAGTGCCTGAGGAGCGACCGGATCCGCATGTATGACGATTAGAATATTTAATTTAATAACGTCCAAGCAACGAACGATTCATTAAAGCCTTTGATACTTGGACACATCGATTAAACTAGAAAATGTTTAACCCGCGCCTCAGTAATGTGGATGGCAACGATTCGTGTACGAACCTCGTTCCCGCTGCAACGTCTTTGTGGTTGTGCCTGCTATTGATGTAGAATGGTCCGCCCCCCAATCATCGCAGGAGAGTATTGAGATAGTCCCTGCGATATACTAATTGGCCACTGGCATTCCTAACATAGGATCGACGACACCTGGGGTGAAGGTAAGAAAGTACGCGCGAAGTTACGGTCGCCAGCTCCATAGCTCTATCCGCGGTTTCTTCTCACTGTTCTACGTCGGGCGAAGAGGCCGCAAGGCCGCCCTTAACGTGGACATCAGGACCTGTGCGTCATTCATAGGGGTAAAACCGACGCCACTTCAAGCGCAATGGTGAATCCTAGTCACCGCAAAGCACTTCCGTCTTGATGCAGCTAAATTACATCGAGAAAGCGGCCTCGGAAAATTCATCCATAAGAACCAAACGGACACCCTTGAGTATGCGAATCTTGCGATCGTTGGCGCCTGATCGGCCCAGAAGCTCCCCATTAACCGGCTCGTATCGGTACGCGTCCAAGACGTTGCGCAGAGACAAGGAGTATGGCATGTCGTGAAAAACTTTGATATAATCTATATCTTCCAGGTGAGCAATGCAGATGTCTGTCGCAAAATCATCCGGGGACTCCACAGAAAGCTTCGATGAGTGCTGGTAGTAATAGGGGAGATTACTTTCCCAGACCGGCTCAGAAATGCTGTCCTTTGGCGAGAACCTATCTGTGCAAACAGCATGGAAAGAGAGCGACAACGGTCCTAAGTGTTTGGCCTGCTGGATCGATCCGAGAAAGGTCCAGAGATGTTGTAAGGAGCCAGGGGTCCACGTTATCGCACGAGCTGCAGGCACAGCCGGGCATGGACCCAGGGAGTGCGATGCCACCTGTGCTCCCTCCAAAATTACCGCATTGGAGACGCCGTTCCATGGCAAGCTACCGCGTACAGGGATAAGCCATGCAGCCCTCCTAAACTTGCAACTTAATAACTGGTCCACTGCGGCCGCGTCGTACGGAGCGATAGGCGATGGCGATGTCTTTTGATAAGACGGTATTTTGCTGATATCGACAGGCCGAAATTTTGCCGCAGGACCTGGTATGAAATGTGGCTAAAACCAATGAGTCACATCAAGTGAATCGGGTGGTGACCACAAACCTGAGGTATCAAGTCCAATATACTAGAACTTTCGAGTCGTGAACGTTTCAGTGGTTCGTTCATGCCCACTCCATCATCCTGCACGCGTTTCCCATGATGAGATGACCCAACCACCTCAGTACTCGAGTGCATTAGCGAGGTTTGAAAATCGGTACTTTCAAACTCTTGGAGGTCTTGCAGTCTGGAATAATCAAGGTCATTCGCATGCGCGAGTTGACCCCACTCCGGAATGTTTGTAGACGTGGTTCCAGCTGCGAAAAGCGGAGGACTGAAGCGGTATTGGTAGAGTCGCTCGCAGTGTAACGCTGCCTCGGTATCAGTGGGCAGAATGGAAGATACCTGACACGGACACGTACTGAACGCGGAGGAACCGACGGCCGCTTGTGGTGTCACCCACCGATTAGCATTCGAGCAAGCAAACGCAAGGTCGCGTCCCTGTTCCAACCGCACGGCAGTCCTCGAGGGTGAGGCTCCCTCGAGTGCTACAAAGTCGTGGATCGCTATCTTAAAGTTCATGTCCGCAAAAATGTTGTGGGCTTTGGCTGGTGACCTCGCTTCCGCTGCGTCGACACGATTGAATTATTCGTACATGCAGGAGCTCGTAAGTTGCCCAATCCGGCTGCGACCCCTGTTCTGGGGGTCAACTGATGGTCCATGCATGGACGGTAGTCTCAGGCTGGTGGATTCAGATCTGGCCCACTTGATTCCCACTCGAAACCACCGGCGTTGATATGGCACAAAATCAGTACCGTAACATCGTCATCATCGGTGGTGGAATAATAGGCTGTACCACGGCTTATTATCTCACTAGGCACCACGCATATTCTCCCTCGACTACTAGAATCATCGTGTTGGAAGCATCGGCCTATGGTGTTGGCCAAGGGGCTTCTGGGAAGGCTGGGGGCCTCGTCGCCAAATGGGCGTTTCCACGCGAACTCGTCGACATCTCCTTCCCCGAGCACGTCAAACTGGCAAACGAACACAACGGCAAGGAAAGATGGGGATGGCGATTTGTTGATTGCGGCAGCTGGGAAGGACGGGGAGAAGATCTGAGCCACAATATCCGCCCTAGAGTAGGATCTGGAGGAAGCGCGAAGAAGGCTAGACTCGACACCTCGCCTGGGACCGTGTCGCGATTAGGTCACCCAGGTGATTTGAACTGGGTGAATGCGCACCTCACCGAGTCCTACAGACCAATGTCTACTCCAGGCAGTACTGCCCAAGTTCACCCGTATCTCTTTACCACCAGTATGATGGACCTTGCCATCGAAAAGGGCGCGACCCTTCTCAGAGGTAGTGCGACCGCGATCGAACAAGAAGATGGCCGTGTCACTGGTGTTCGCTACAAAGAGACACGCGACAGCTCTTCGACTCCAAAGGTCATTTCCGCTACTCACGTTGTCTTGTCAGTTGGGGCGTGGTCGCCTTCGATCGTACCCTCCTTGCCTGTCTCCGCGTCTCGTGCCCACAGCGTCACTGTTCGCCCTGACCCCGATGTGACGATAGCACCTTACGCTCTTTTCACTGAAATTACGCTTCCGAGTGGAATCGTGGCATCCCCTGAAATTTACGCCAGGCCCGACAACGAAATCTATGCATGCGGACCCACAGATGACTCACCGCTCCCTGTGAACGTGGATGATGTTGAAGTGGATCAAACCGCTTGTCAAAGCATTTGGGAACATGTCGCGAGTATCTCCCCAGAGTTCAGGCAGGGGACATGGGAGAAGCGCCAAGCTTGCTTTCTGCCATCTGTTAGCATTGGTCAAGGGCCTATTATTGGGGAAGCACCAAATATCGCGAAGGGTTTATTTATCGCAACTGGGCACACATGCTGGGTCAGTCACACTTGGCCCGCAAAGTCACCATCTTGACCCAGGCGCAGGGCATTTGCAATGCTCCGGGAACCGCCAAGGCGATCTCTGAGCTGATTATGGGTGGTAGGATTAGCTCATTGAGAGCGTTCGGACCTTCAGGTTTTTCGTAGAGTGCGCCGCAAGCAAAGTTGGCAAACGTAGACACGCGCGGTCTGGGAATGTAAGCTGGCCTAGTGTCAAAGGGCGAACTCACGTCCTTAATGCTTCTGATTGTGAGGAGTCCCTTCAACCTTGACTTCAAATCCGAGTCGAAACATCGACACGTCCCATGGCAATAACGAGCCTCAGCTAGTGCTACTTGTTCGAAATTTTGAAAACGTACAGAATAAAATAACCCCACTACACACCACGGGACAGAACTGGAAGACGATTGATCATGAAATATCGACACGTCACCTTTTAAATTGCTACCAGCCTGAGGGACATACTTATATAAATTCAGTATGTAATGGTTGACAATGGAAACTTTCAGTTCAAGCTGCGGAAGTAGATCGCCAAGTCATCCTAACCGGATCGTTCCTGAATCCTAGATTTGGTCGGCAATCCCACACAACATAAAGACCTATCGCAACGGTTCCAAGTATTCCTTGGTAAAGGGTAATATAAAGTCCCACTGCCCTCTTTCTCTTCTCGGTTGTCCGGAGTCCTGTGGTCCCTCATCCTAAATCCACGTTGCCGCGCAGTGCGATTTTAACATATCTTCCGCCTCGTGGCTGTCGGGCGCTTCATCGATTCACCACAGGCGGACCTAAAAAAGCCCACGTCCGAAGCCTCAAACGACCCTCCTCACTCCCTCCCTTGGCACTCCTTCATTCGTTTCATGGTCCTGGCCGCATTGTCTGCTGCTTAGACCGATCTTCACGCTCCCGTTGCGTCCACGTACTCTCACTCCTCACGATCGGTAAGTGTGGCACCATTTTGAGACCAGTCCTGTCTTTCCACTTTACGATGATAAGCCCACACTTCCAATTCGCGGGTTAATCTCTGGAACGATGTTTTTGATAACCACCGTGTCTCCAGTTTCAACCAGTGCTGGTATTTCAGCATCCTACCTCGCTCCTTTCCAGAGACCCCCTCGACATCGCTGGGACCCGACCTCAGGCATGGAACGGAGTCGCTTGCTTCCTATGCGGCGCATGGTGCGGGTGAAAAATGACCACCTCGAGTAAGCAGCTCCTGCCACCCTCTTATCTCCTTTAGCTGACGTCCAAAAGTCGCTTGTATCATCGATTGAATGTCGAGAAAACGACACTTCAACCCGGTACTTCTATCCCTACCACTGTCGATCTGCGCATCCTTAAGGATGCCACCATGCCGTCACACGTCCTGGCCGTCTTTGACATTCCACCAGGCGAATGGGAGCCTTCTTACTGCCCAATCCTGGTCCCGATTCGCGCTGACTTGCATCTACGAGACTTTCGCACGAATATCATCCCGCAAAGTCCACCGGAAACTCCTTACCCAGTCCCGCGCGTCTCTACGCGCTCAGGCGTTCGATATGTCACTCTTCCTATCGTGCCGCTCCACGTCCCGCATGCCCCTTCGATTTCGTTTTTGTTCCTCTTTGCCCTTGGCCTCGAACCACGTTCACAGTTGCTTTACTGCCGCTTGCTTCCGCCGGAAGTGATCAGTGAATCCCCTGCTTTTCCTGCCATGGCTCAATTAATGGGATGCCTATGCAGCGATAGGGAGCTCACCGACTACGTCGTCTTTAACCAGGGCTTGTGGAAGAACATATTGTTTCTTGGTCCACGAGACGCAGAGTTCGTGGGTATCGTTCGTACAGCGTGGAATGTCACCGTGGAGGCTCGGCGCAACCGGCAACGTGTCGTAGCGGCGGGATGCCGACGGATGTGAGGCTAAATGCCCAAGTCCCGTCCCGAGTACATGTCGTTATCTCGCAACTTGCGCTGCTTCAGCCTTCATCACATCCATCACGCTCTTTCGTCTTAATATGGCACTCATACGACACTGTCTTCTGGACGAGGATCACGACTCCTACCCTACAGTCGAACTTCGTTCTTCTAATTACTCACTCTTTCTTTTCAGACTTTGCATACTTAGTGCACGTCCAAAAGTTATTGGTAGTAGATATACTAATGCATCATGGTGTTTGCCCAGCTCTCCTCACGCTGTCATCTTTTGACTCGGCGCGACTTAATCACCTGCCACCAGCCTGGGATCAGACCGTCAACCTTTACATCTGTCACTTCAGCAGTCCCACTCGCCGGTGACTCGGAGTCCCGCGCCCCTCGTTCAATGTTCGATATCCAAAAGACGGAAAAAATTATTCGCCCCGACTGCACCCTGATGGCGCTTCATCTCCGTTGAACCGGGTCCTGGCGGGATTCCATCACCCTCCCAAAGTAAGTCAACTCAGACACGAACGGCAGTCGGTAGTTCGCTCACCAGTCGGAGAGCATCTAAGCGATCCGGGGCGCGTCCTTACAGCATCGCTGACGACCTCCTTGAAATGGTAGACTGTGGTCGCACGTTGCCGGATCTACCTAATTATTTCCTCCAAACGTTTTTTCGGCGCACCACGGTGGGCCTGGCCATGGGGTAGCTTCTTGCCAAGTGGTTGGGAGATCTGTTGACCCAGTCAGTACGCTGCTCTGTGCGGCCCTCTGTCGTGCCGCTGGGAACACCTTCGCTTGCTCTGCCACTCGGTGGTTCGGCTCCCGTTCGGTAGCAGGAATGATAGCGTTCCGTCACCCATGCCTGTCACGAGTGGCGAGGCGTGCGGCGCAAAGTGTAATCTATCTCTGAATCGTTGAATCGTTTTCGATCGGTACCCACACATATCAGCGCTGACGTGTATGTATCCAATTTATGTATCCGAGTGACTCGGATTGATTCCCGATTATGTAAAGTAACCAAGACATCTGATTGAAACACTAGAATGACAGGCTGGCAAGCAGATACATACAAGACAAAGCATGGATGGCACCTTCATGACATTTGCGCAAGAAAGAGGAGAAAACATATTATCTGACAATACGTAGAACTAACAAAGTATCGAGGTGTCGCGGGACAAGTGAAAAAAATAGATCTAGTCGACGTCCATCCTCTGTCCGTCGCCCGCGATGCGACTTCTCCTCCGTGCTTGCTCGCTCTGACGGATACGCTTCTTCGCACCCATCATGTCTCCACCTTTCGTACCACCATACGACTGCCTCGCCCTGCCCGCGGCTTCAGCGCCCGTGCTCGAACGTACCTTGCCGCCTGGCCGTCGAGTTGCGCTCGAGCTAGCACCGGCTGTTCGTTGCGAAGCCAACCTCGCAATGACCTTGGAACGCGAAATTCTTGGTCTGTGGCCAGGCAGAACTTTTGCTTTCGTGGGATCTGTGGGCTGTGCCGGCAAGGATGGTTTTTCTTCAGCGGATCGGCCAATGATGATGGTTGCTGCCGAGTTCAGTGACATGGGAGGTTGTACTGAAGGCGAACTGAGGGGTTGGCTGAACACCTTTGCTAGGCGAGGTGAGAGAGATGGACTCCGTGGACTGTTCGTGATCGCCTCCAAGGTAGTACCAGGTTGCGGTGACATTGCAGTCCGTTGTTTGGAACTCGTTGCTCTGGTCAGGGTTGAATTCTCGTTTGTTGAGACCGGAGTGCGAACGTTGCTATTTATCTTGGCAAGCGAGCTAGCAGTTGGCGCCATGAGCGTTGACAAGGTCTTTGCCCTGGGGATACCAGACACCTGCTTCTGAAGGCTAACTGGAGCTCCAGTGTCGGACTTTGCTCCCGTCGAAGAAACGCGAGTATTGTTTACTGAAGGAGCTGTTTTTCTGCCCAAGGACGAGAAACCAACGACAGAAGTGCCTCTGCTACTGGGCCGACATCCAGCCACTGTCGATGACCTCGGGTTGACGACAATTGATGTAGTCGGATTCAATGAAGGGGTTAGTGATTTCGGGTTGTGAGCGGCGAGGGCAGATCGACCCGATTGTACTGACGCCTTGCCACCGCCAGACGGTGTACACTTTGTCTGAGAGCTGAGAGGTGGTGCACCGGAAGAACCAGGAATCACGGCTGGTTTCTTTGCTTCCGTGGATCTGGGAAGCGTCTTCGTCTCCCTTTTGGGTTGAACAGGCTTTCCAACGGGCGCGTTCGATGGCATCCTCGATCCAGCGCCTCGATTCCATACGTTCTGCACAAGTGATTTCGCGGAAGCAAAGAAACCGGCTCGCGCGGGTTTCGGTTTCGCTATCAAGTCGGATCATTAGCGAGGTGTTGGTGAATGAGAGTGCAACTCACGGGGAGGCGTACGTCCGAGGCTTGGTCGGCCCATGCTGCTCCGACGCTTGGCCTTGTTGTGCTGGAGCCTACGACGAATCGCCTCCCTTTCCTTCTGTTTCCGGGCTTCCTCCTCGGGTGATGGCGCCCTCGAGGTGCTTGCAGGCTGCGCGGGGGCATCTGATTCCTCTCGTTCGACACGAGGCCGCTTTGACATACGTCTATCTCCAAGTTCGTCATCTTCATCGCCTTCCTCAGCAAAGCCTCCAGGGAGCCTCTTCACAGAAGCGCTGCTGACTATCCTGGATCCATTAGGACGGTGACGCGTGGTCGGTACCCCCCATTGCCTCTCCTTCACGACCAGACTTGACTTCCTCTTCTTGGACAGGATAGGCGGAGGTGCCGTGCCCTGAGCGCCGCGCTTCGCCGCATAATGCGAGGCTATCGAATCCATCTTCTCAAACTCTTTCTGATGGACCTTTTCAAACATGTCTGCGACACGAATGGGTCCGTCGCTTTCTTTCTTCTCTAGTGATTCCTCGGAGGAAGCTTGGGGGTTGCTTAAGACGTTGGTGTCAACAGCCTCCACACCTTCTTCCGCGAGTCGCTTGTTCATCTCGTCCAGCACGGACTGAGCGGCTGTGCGGAATTGAAGGTTCGACTTGTTATGCTGAGGAAGCGGCGAACCAAACACGAATGGCTCAGATCTGGGGATCCAAAACCTCGATCGGGTTGAGGCAGCCTGGGGTTTAGGAACCGGTGAGAAGATATCGGCAGGCTCAGCAGAAGGCTTCTCCCCAGACTTTGGGGTTGCACCAGTGTTAAATCGTGCCTCGGTAATGGCTTTCTGGGGGGTAGGTTCGCGGATGCATGGAATCACTAGCCCGCCGGGAATATCTACGTCTAGATCCATATCCGACTCGTCGTGTGGAGCAAGAGGGGACTGCTGCTTATCCAAGTCGCCAAACCCTTGAAAGCTTGGGATAGAGGGGTACAAAGCTTCTCGTGCAGCTCCACCTGGCGAGAGAGGCCATACGGAGACAGGAATAGATCCGGCACCTCCTGGCGTGACAGGGACAAGATCGAACGAAGTGGCAAATGGTTTGAGTTTGGGGGGAGACAGTAACAGCTCCGGATTCGTGCCAGTGGCGACATTTGAAACGAGACGGATGGTGGTCGTCGCTGGCGCCTGAGAAAAACTAAGCCGCGCAGCTGATGGGGCGGGAAGGCCCTGAAGATTTGACTGTCCAGGGACTGGATCCACTGTTGGTTCCTCGGAGCCACCATTCGGATCAGAAGTTGGGAGAGTCGAGGACGATTGGACAACTTCTCCGCTCGAGACACTAGATGAGGAGGACGTAGTGCCGCTGCTCTTCGACGTATTGCGTTTGAGTCCCAAAGACGTCGCTATAGCCTTGAGAGACGATGTAACAGAAACTGACAGGGTTGAGAAAGAACTTTTCGAGATGGTTGCCCAATTGACT
>JBBPMC010000954.1:0-14673 GCA_038090115.1 Strobilomyces echinocephalus
CCGCTGAACCTCAGAATGTCGATGCAGACGAACGTCAAGCTAGAGATGCAGTCACTAGGGCGAACGTAGCCGTCAGCTCGCCGATCACCTCCGCGGTCATCGCTCCCCTCGGTCGCGCGCTCGATGCTGAATCCAAAATCGTAGCTACCGTAAACGCATTTCCGTCTGCCTGCGATGACTTACTGCGGAGGGTGAAGCTTTTCAACGACATCGTCACCGACGTCGCCCAGGTATTTGGGTTGACTCACTCGTTTACTTTACACGTTCTCAAGATCACATAGATTCACCCGTACGCGTCGCTGGCCTGGTCTGTCATATCACCAGTCATCAAGGTCTGTCGGTCTCAATGCGGTCTCTTTCATCATCGCTGATGTCAAACAGGTACTCGTAGCCCAGAAGGACCGCGATGACCGGATCGTTCGGTTAGTGGGCACTATGAGCGACGTCTTCGGGTTCGTCGAGGATGCAGAGCCGCTGAAGAAGATTGAGAAGCACACGAAAACCATCACGACCTTGGTCCAGCAGGTGACGGAGTGCGGGTACTTCGTCACCGAATATATGAAACCAAACTTTTGTGAGTCGTCGTCGATCAATCAATAACCACCCATTGAGCTCTGTATATAGTGACACGGATGGCGAAATCCACGACGTCCGACGTCGACAAGAGGATCGCCGACTACGAGAAGAAGCTGCAAGAACTCAAGACCGCCTTCCTCGAAGGTGTTGCCTTACAGACCGGAATCACCGTCGTTCGTACGATGAATGTCGTGGAACACATCGGTAAGTCCGACCTTCGGATATGGCGCTTAGATATTGATGGACGGGGATCGCAGCAGAAGCCATCGACCTGAGCGAGATGGAGTATGCGCGAGGTGCTAGATACGCGCGCGAGAAGGGGTGCCTGCCAGGGACTCGGGAGTCTCTCTTGGGCGAGATCAGAGACATTCTCAACAACCTGAAGGACGATGCTCCGCGAGTGTGCTTGCTTACTGGGGTTGCTGGATCGGGGAAGTCTGCAGTGGCCCATTCGATCGCTCGACTGTACGATGGGCAAGAACGGCTAGGGTCGTCCTACTGCTTCGCTAGAAGTGACGCTGCGAGCCGCAACGCGAAAAATCTATTCAGCACGATCGCACGTGACCTCTGTGATCACGACCCGCAATACAAGGCGGCCCTCCTGAAGATCGTGAAGAACGATCGAGCACTCCGAGCGTCGACTTCCCCCTCAGAGCAGCTAGACAAGTTCATCGTCGAACCTAGTCAGTACCTCCACAGCGTCGGACCACTTGTCGTCGTCATCGACGCCCTTGACGAATGTGGTGATGAAGCCAGTCGCGAACCGCTCTTACGAGCCATCTCCCAGCAGATCATCGACAACAACCTCCCGTCCAATATTCGCTTCCTGATTACGGCTCGCCCGGAGAGTGACATCCTCGCCGTGCTTGCACCAGGCTCACAGATTATTCATAAACGAATGAGCGATATTCAAGACAAGGTCATTAATGGGGACATCGAGAAATTCATCCTTCAGTCCCTCTCTCAGTATACTGAGCTTGAGTCATGTTGGCCAGGTCAGGAGTGGTGTCGACTACTTGTCAACCACTCGCAGTATCTGTTCCAGTGGGCTTCAACAGCTTGCAATTTCATCAAAGGATACCGTGCTGCTGGACTCGAGCGTTGTGAGCGGTTTCGCAGGCTCCTGGAGATCGGCAACACGGACGGGGTCGAGTCACTAGACGAGCTGTATCGGACGATATTGGAGCAGCTATTTGTCCTCGCAGACGTGCGAGTGCGGTTTTGCAATGTCATGGCTGTGATGCTCTCGCTCAACAAACCACTGTCTCTTGCTTCCCTTTCAACTCTGTTTGGAAAAGAGTTGGATGTTCGGCCAATTGTTCAACCGATGGGATCATTGTTGGATGGTGTACTCGATGACGAAAAACCGATCCGACCACTCCATACCTCGTTTCGTGACTTTCTACTCAATGCAGCCCGCAGCTCAGTGTTCCATGTCAGCATTGAGCCACAGCACTCGCTTTGTGTTGGACAAGCATTGCTTGCTTGCATGCGGGACATGCTTAGGTTCAATGTCTGCAACCTGGAGGACTCACAAAAGTACAACAGAGATGTTCCTGATCTGCCTAGTCAGATCTGCAAGTCCATTCCTCCTCATCTAACCTACTCATGCCAGAACTGGATGTTCCACCTGCAGTCCACAGAATGTACTTCAGCATTGCTGGATGAGGTCACCACCTTCTTCAAGACCTTCTTTCCCTACTGGCTTGAAGCCATCAGCCTCCTGTGCCTTGCCTCCCCACTGTCACCCCTCCTATCTGCCATAGAAACATGTAACAGTTTGAATATATGGGCCAAGGTAAAAATGAAAGTTGACAATTCATACACTTGATGTTAACATAGTGATAATAGGGCCAAGAGATTGCCATGCTAGCATTAGAGGCTTCCCGATTCATCCAAGTGTTTGCTCCTGTTCTCAGAGAATCAACACCTCATCTCTATCTATCAGCTATGCCCCAGACTCCATCCAACTCACCACTATGCAAACTTTGGGATGGACATTTGCAGAAACATGCCTCAGTAACCTCTGGGAATCCAGCCAACTGGCCAGCAGAAGTCCACACTCTACAAGGGCACAGAAATTCTGTCTTGTCTGTTGCCTACTCACCTGATGGCAGGCATATTGTCTCTGGTTCAGAAGACAAGACCATTAGGGTTTGGAATGCCACCACTGGTCAATGTGTAGCAGGTCCATTCCAGGGGCATACAGATCATGTCAGGTCTGTTGCCTACTCACCTGATGACAGGCATATTGTCTCTGGCTCAAATGACAAGACCATCAGGGTTTGGAATGTTACCACTGGTCAATGTGTGGCAGGCCCATTCCAGGGTCATACAGGTCCTGTCTTGTCTGTTGCCTACTCACCTGATGGCAGCCATATTGTCTCTGGCTCACCAGACAAGACCATCAGGGTTTGGAATACCACTGGTCAATGTGTGGCAAGTCCATTCCAGGGTCATACAGGTCCTATCTTGTCTGTTGCCTACTCACCTGATGGTAGCCATATTGTCTCTGGCTCCTCAGGCAAGACCATCAGGGTTTGGAATGCCACCACTGGTCAATGTGTAGCAGGTCCATTCCAGGGGCACACAGATTCTGTCTGGTCTGTTGCCTACTCACCTGATGGTAGCCATATTGTCTCTGGCTCAAAAGACAGCACCATCAGAGTTTGGAATGCCACCACTGGTCAATGTGTGGCGGGTCCGTTCCAATGGCATACAGATTCTGTCAACTCTGTTGCCTACTCACCTGATGGCAGCCATATTGTCTCTGGCTCTTTTGACAACACTATCAGGGTTCAGAATGCCATTACTGGTCAATGTATGGCAGGTCCACTCCAGGGGCACAGAAATTCTGTCTTGTCTGTTGCCTACTCACCTGATGGCAGCCATATTGTGTCTAGCTCACATGATGAGACCATCAGGGTTTGGAATGCCACCACTGATCAATGTGTGGCAGGTTCATTCCAGGGGCATACAAATTATGTCTGGTCTGTTGCCTACTCACCTGATGGCAGACATATTGTCTCTGGCTCTTTAGACAACACTATCAGGGTTTGGAATGCCACCACTGGTCAATGTGTGGCAAGTCCATTCCAGGGTCATACAGATTATGTTAGGTCTGTTGCCTACTCACCTGATGGCAGTCATATTGTCTCTGGCTCAAATGACAAGACCATCAGGGTTTGGAATGCTACCACTGGTCAATGCATGGCAGGTTCATTCCATGGTCATACAGATTCTGTCTGGTCTGTTGCCTATTCACCTGATGGCAGCCATATTGTCTCTGGCTCTTCAGACAAGACCATTAGAGTTTGGAATGCCACCACTGGTCAATGTGTGGTAGGTCCATTCCAGGGGCATACACATTATGTATTTTCTGTTGCCTACTCACCTGATGGCAGCCATATTGTCTCTGGCTCTTTAGACAATACCATCAGGGTTTGGAGTACCACCACTGGTCAATGTGTAGCAGGTCCATTCCAGGGGCATACAGATTCTGTCTGGTCTGTTGCCTACTCACCTGATGGCAGCCACATTGTCTCTAGCTCAAAAGACAACACCATCAGGGTTTGGAATGCCACTACTGGTCATTGTGTGGCAGGTCCACTCCAGGGGTATACAGATTCTGTCTTCTCTGTTGCCTACTCACCTGATGGCAGCCATATTGTCTCTGGCTTAGAAAACATGACCATCAGGGTTTGGAATGCCACCACTGGTCAATGTGTGGCAGGTCCATTTCAGGGGCATATAGATTCTGTTTGGTCTGTTGCCTACTCACCTGATGGCAGACATATTGTCTCTGGCTCAAATGACAAGACCATCAGGGTTTGGAAGACAGATATGCATTTATCCTATAGCAATTTGCATATGGACAATGGCTGGATTCGGTCTTCTGATGGTTTGTGCTTTGGTTGGATCACTCCTTGGTTCAGGCCTGCTGGCTATCTTCCACTTCATTCCCTAGTTATATCTCCAAATGGTGCATACCAACTTGATGTTGATGTTTCTCTATTTGGAGTATCTTGGCAGTCTTGTTGGAGGTGATACCAATTTCCCTTTAACCCTACATATGTGATACTGTTTCAATGTACTACTACTTTCCTGATTATCTTTGCCACAGTGGTAACCAAGGTGCTAGAAAATTGATGCCATCCTAGTGTTGTGATTGCAATTGTCATGTTAGCTGGGTTGACTTTTGCTCAGTTAGTCTCAACTGGTCCAATCACCTTGTCCACCCTACCAAGGTTATCCATGGTTGATGCATGCATCATGTATAACAACTAAAATACAGGATCTAGGCAATGATGTCAGCAGGGGATTTCACTTTGTCTCCATTGGTGCCATCCTGAGCAAGGTGGTTGAATAATGGTGTAAAGTACATATCTCTAGTGTCCACCAAATGTATGAACACATCATGTACTCCCCATCAGATAGTCCATACAATTTCATACCCAGGATGGCAATGCAAACATGATTCTCAGTGATATTGATAGGCTGTAACATGCATGCATGACAAACTGAAATATGCATATAAATGACCCCCTCATGACATGCACATCACTGGCTGTTGCCACAACAGCATTGGCAAAACCCATGCCCCTCTAGCAGCCAAAAAAGGGTCAGACACATGATAATGACACAAACCTCAACAAACACACTTGGAACTGGAACCACTGCTCTGGAGAGGCCAAACAGAGTCTCACCCAGATTAACAACATCCACTGGTCGTGCTGGTCACCATTACTGTTAAAGGCATGGTGGGGTGGATAGTGCTGCAACAGTTGAGCCAGCTTCTTGTTCCTTGCTCATGACAATGTGCTAGACAGGCACCTGAGTAGATCAGTCACTGTCAGGTTCCCTCAACAATGGTGTGTCTGAGGTTGAGGACTGTCTTATCTGGGCTGATGAATGAGCATCCTCCGGCCTTGTAGAGCAACGAAGAAGACGAGGACCTGCTCACCCTCGACATAGATGTTGTTGGCCATGGTGGGATGAAAATAAGCATTGGATGACAACCTACTTCAAGACAGTTGGCTCAGAAACGTGTGTGCAAATTCCAGACGTGGATGCTGGCATCTGCAATGGAGAGCAAGCTTTGCATCGAAAAGAACTTGGGTGACTGGGCGCTGGAGAAAATTGCAAGGCATGCCAGACGTAATGCAAGGTCGTTCATCAGCCGCTCTGGGCGATGCAAGACCAGCATGGCACGCTGTGAAGAGCGTTTGATTTACCACAGTGAATGACAAGGAAAGCACCACTAATTTCACTCTCCGCTCAGTGACTTTGCTTTGACTCTCTGATGACGAAGTTTCCGCAAGGTCGACCACGACGGTTGACCATCATATCTGGAGCCCAAGAATACCCAATCACGGTGAGTGGCTACACGCGAATCGTCCCGCCCCTCGACTGAAAAAGCATCTGCACGACAGTCCTTCCAGGCATGTACTCAAGTAATTCCAATGTCTACCCGTGCTCTTAAAATCTTGCTTTAGCCATGATATGACGCGAAGGCTTTCCGACGTCGAGCCAAAGCTGATTGCCATTGTCTGACTCTGACCTGGCGAGGCTGGCTGGGTTCACACCGCAGAAAAGATGGAACGATGGAAACGTCTTGAGGAGGTACCTCCCAAAGGGGACATCTGGCGCCAAGGGTACGTTTCGTCTGTTTCGTCGATATGCATATCAAACTGTTCAGTGCCAGGCGAACTTCGCGAGGAAGGCACGTCCAGACCACTAGTAGCGAGGTGCTGTCTCCAAACTCTGAAATATGATCCAACAATGCGAAGAAGAAACATAGAAGCTTCGAGTTACCATGCGGACGGCGGATGTCATAAACGATAGGATTCCTGTGAATCCAAGAGACGTTGAAGAGACCCATGCTCAGCTGGAACAACAGGTAACGCGAATTGACCCCATTCCCCGTGTCTATGCTAACAATGCTGAATGAGGATACCGACGTCATACATGACCCGATTCAAAGCCTCTTCGATATGACTCGCGATAAGATCACCAAACATGTATCAAACGGGATAATAACGGTGCCTCATAGTCTTTGGAATCATTCGTTGGCAGCCTAAGTGTTGAAGACATCTGTAGCCAAATCTTTGAGAAACTGGCGGATGACCCCAATCGAAAGCTCTAGCTTTCTTATTCGGTGTTGGGGAATATGTTCTAGTATGCTCTCTTATACTGCATATATACGAGGGCGCTTAACGTCGTCGTCGTCGCTCATTGCGACGAGGAACGGATCGGCACTGCGATATTGATTCAATGGTCGACCGGTCAGCGTCGACTTCATAGGATCTCTGGCAGACATGGGTCAATAGGTCAGAGGTGGAGAACGCCCCATTTCGATACTTGGTCACTGGCATGTCCCATCATCTGGCTAGTGTCGTGCTTAAAATTTATCTTTTCTGAATGTTTGCGAGTCAATGTTTCGCTCGCCGAAACCATCGGCGTCGTCGCGCCAATGCCAGAGCACTTTGCGCACACAGAGATATTGTTAAGACCGGGTCAACTCCAGTAACTCCGGGGAGATTCCGGCGTTACGGCGAACGGGTGGGACTTGGCTTCAGCGACTCGAGCAGAGCGCTGCGCCCTTGTCAGAGTCCTGGTCCCGGATTTACGGAAAGCGGAACTTGGCGGAGTAAGACTTAACGTCGGCTGGCGACGAAGTTGAGTGGAGTGTTCAGAGGAGAGTCTTGGAGACTCAAGCGGAAGTCAGAGGAGTCGAGTCTAAGATGATATTCGAACTGGAGAAGTACAGCGAGTATCGTAGGGTTTATATACGAGAAGGTGGAGCGCATTAGTAAGGCGCTGTACTGCGGAACATGAGTAAGACGGAATGAAGAGGAAGCGGAAGCCGGAGCTGTGCATCCTAAGCGAGACACAGGTTCGGGGTTATCTACGAAGCGAGACTAGTACTAAAAGAGATACAAGGGTTAACATATGTGGAAGGGGAGAAGGTATCTACAGCAGGAAAGAACTCCGGGGGTGCGGCGTGGTCTCTAGCGCGAGAACGAAGCAGAGTTCGTGAGTTCATTGTGCGGAGTGATGTCCGCAGAAGCGGAGTTTGACTTGCATGGAACGGGATATGACAGATATGACCGCATGTCCACGACGTGCCGTTGGAAAGGCAGGTCTACTGGATCATGCATGGCCACCTTCATCCAATCACTACGATTCCGAAAGAGCAGTCAAGCGGTAACGTCCCGACTAGCCCATAGAAGAAGACAAACTCGACAAGCCATAAGCAAGTCAAGTTTGTTTCCCAGTCCACTGCTACTGGTGTCATCCCGAGATTACCCACAGTTCCGGGTATAAATATGGCTCAAGAGGTTTTTCGCGTTACCAATTTATTGTTCATTGCGTGATCACTCCCGAATGAGTGAGAGCAGTTCTATGAGTCTGCGCGATGCAAGCGACCGACTCGCACGGCATACATCAGGGAAAGTCATGATTGCATAGAAATGCATGACATGGCGAGCTAACATAGAGGGGAAAGCCTGGGTACGGCGAGCGACGCATTTTAAATCGTAGTCTCATATGGTACAGGCCTCATCGTCTGCGGTGCATTGTCAGCGACCGACACTGTATGAGCCTCCCGCGGGAGCGCATGCACGCGCTTCAACAAGACGTGCTCTACCCCGCCCCGTGTCAGCATCCGATCCAGAAAACCGAAACATGTGGCACATACCGCCCTTTGCCTTTTCCTTTGCTGCGGCATGCGCGTCATGGTTGCGCTTCACCCGGTCGAGGAACTCTTGTCGACACTTGGAATGCTTGACGTGCTCGACGCGGACGTTGACGCGCTTCTCGATGTACCGGTTTCCGATGACCTTGTAGACGATGACGCCCACGGCGTGCGGGGTCATGTTGTACACGAGTCCGGTCCGTCTGTCCTGCAGGCGTCAGCACTCCGGCAGACGAGGGGCGAAAGGGGGACGCACCCATGGTAGTACTTGTAGGGCATGCCCTTTTGTTGGGCGCTGTTGACCTTGATGTTGACGAAGTCGCCGACGCAGTAGTTGACGAGGTACACATCTTGATGGGGCCGTGCTCTGCGAGAGACGTCAGATCCTGCGTGCAGAGAAAGCGTCGGTCGAGTTACTCTTGAAGCCCCGCTTGAACATGTCGCGCGTGCGCGCGTGGTAACCGAACGAGTGAGGCATCTTGCGTGCTGTGTGGTCGTCGTCAGCGACGGCGAGGAACCGACGGAGCTGGAGGGGACGTACTACGGTCGTCGATGGTCGGTGGGTAATGGCCGGATATCTCCGGTGCGTGGAGCTTTGTGGCGCACACCCATGTATTGGCTGAGTGGCTCCTCCGCAAAAATGCCCGGGTGCGTGCCGTGCTGATGTCACTGCAGGGCACCGCGGAACCACAACAAGGCATGAGTCTCCGACGCTCAAAGTATGTTCACGCCAGTCTGATAACCCGACAGTTACAAGGCGGGTTCGGCTCGTCGTGATGCCGAGCTTAAGGTACTCCATATCCAGGCCGTCGCATTCCAAAACTGACGTTCCCCATCGATCTAGCTCGCCTGCGAGTTCGGCCTCCGCAACAAGCGCGAAACCTGGCGCATCGGTCTCGTCCTGTCCAAAATCCGTCGTGCAGCGAGGTCGATGCATTCGAGAAACTGTAAGTCAGGCTGTTTGACGACCTCGGCGCGAATGGTTCCCTTGACCCATGGGTTGTGTTTCAGGATTAGAATTGATCTGATTAGAATGCGTTAATGTACACGATCGTTCTCGATACCTAGATGACATGAACAAGATCAAAAGGCTTGTTTGCCTTCTAGCGGACGAACGTGAGACTGCATGTCGCACGGGATGGTTCCCTTCTGGCACCCACCACGATGCAGTGTACGTGACATACGCAAAATATTTCGCGTCCTCGTCGCCTAGGAAGTATTCAAGCCAGGAACCGGAAATTGATCGATCGATCCTTCTAGACCTTCCATGACATGCCATCCATGCCATCGAAGGCCAAAATGACACGGCGGGCACTAGACGACGCATCCACAAGAAGGATTGTGACCAGTATATTATTAGCATGAACGCTTACTCACGACAACACGTACGATGAGCGTAAGACTATCCAAACCGCTGTTTAGCGAGCTGCTGGAACATGTCCATCGTCGCTTTGTCCTTCTCGCGCATTGTGTCGCGCGCCGATGCTGTCTCGTCTTCTCTTGTCGAGGTACGCTTCTCTTCCTCCGCGCAGCGTCCCGCCGAGCTACGCTGTCACAGACGTTAGTGCGAACCTCAGCGAAAATTCGGCACCTACTGATCTCAAAAACTATTGCCGCCACCCATCAACGTCGAGTCATCCACCTCGTGTCCCTCCTCCCCCTTCTCCCTAAACGCACGATCGTTCTCTCTCTGCGCTCGCTTCTTCTCCAACATCCCCTCCCGACCCACCTCCTTCGGTCCGACCATGTCTTCCACTCGATCCTTTGCCTCGGCACGATCCCGCTTCCGCTTGAGTTCTCGCTCCGAGGCTTGGTGTTCCGACGCGGCCTCGCGCGCGAGGACAAGGTCTGATGCGGACGGGAACGCGGGGCCGACGACGCGCCTCCCGCCGTTAGTGCTACCCCCGTTCCCGCCCGAGGCAGAGGCAGAGGTAGAAGCAGAGGGGTGACGCGTCGCCGCGTTGACCTGCTCGCGAGCAGCACGCAACACGCTGGCGTCGACGCCCGAGCCCTTGGTCACGAACGACCACCTGTACGCTGTCTGGTCGGCAGCGGAGCCCGTCATCCCTTCCGCATCGTGATAGGGCGCCTCTGGCGCGCACGACGAGTCAGTATTACACTCTGAAATGGGGCAGAGGTGGGACGCACTGGAGAGTCTACCCCTTGTTCCACGCCCGAACGAACTTGCGAAAGTAGCTGTGGAAGCGTCGGCAGGTCACGGGACGACGACGCGGCGCATCAATGGGACCACGACGGAAGACGTGTAGTTGCGCGTGCGCACCTGCGCGCTCTCTCGCTCGAGAGTTCGTCAAAGTACTGTCGGAACGAGGAGTTCGAGGTGGTTCGACGGCGAAGAAGCGTGCGCGAGACGGACCTTGTCTTTTTCGTCCTTGAGCCATACCCTGAACTCGGTATTTTTGAGAAAATGGTCGGACTCGGAGATGGGGGAAACGCCTCCAGGGAGGGAGGCACCTCGGTCTGGGGATCGTGAACGGTCTCGGTGGTGCGTGGATGGCATTGGTCGAAAGCAAGGAGGGAGGGTCACCAAAGCTTTGCCCAGATATAGGCCTTGGCCCCTGTCTTTTCAAGAAGCCTCGACTACTACATACTCAATAATGATCAATTCGCTCAACGGTATATATATGTGCATCCGTTGAAATAACTCCACGGCTTGTTTGCAGATCCGTGCTGTCGGACAGGATGGCTTGCAAGCCATTGATTCTGCACAGCTTACTGCTTCTCGGCCGTTATCGCATGCGGTCCTAAGGAGGTCCAAGCCGTCGGGCCCTATGATACAAGTTGACAACCCGACCATTGATATACCAGCCTGTCGTACAGCCTGTTTCAGGTCAGTTTCCCATCCACATCGATGCCAGGCTGGACGCTCATCGACGACCATCCGACGTGGGGACGCACCTTCCGTCGACCCCTCGACGTCCTCGAACGCTGCTTCTTCTGGAATGGCCTGTTGGACGGGACCACTGACAGCGTCCATCACTACCAACTCTCTCTCGCTTGGGCCTCTCGTCGCCTGTCGGCCGAGGAGAACGTCGTCCGCGCATGGCTGTCTACCAAGCGGCGATTCCCCCTCGCGGGGGCTCGCGTGTGCGGAGCGGATGGCGGATCGCTCCACGCCGCGCTCGCCTCGTCGCGCGGAGACCCAGACGTCGCATCGCGGTTCGCGTCTGAGCCCCACTTTGTCGTGCATGAGCGTGATCTCGGCCGGCTCGCCGCCGACGAGATCGAGTTTGGGGAGGTGGAGAACGCACAGGAGGCCCGGCGGCGCGCGGGGGCAATCCTCCACGGTCCACGACCGCTCTCAGAGACGCTTCTCGCCAAGCTGTACGTCCTGCGCGAACCAGAGCCAGATGACCCGGGGCCCGTCCGAGTGCACGTTCTAGTGGCCTTGGCGCACTGCGTGGCGGACGGGGTGGCGAACCGGACGTTGGTGCGGTGTTTTCTGGACACGCTCGCGAGGGGTACGAACCCGGAGCCTTTGCAAGCACCCCTGGAGGAGAGGTTGAGCGCCGCGGTGCCTTGGACCGAGCCTGACCCTGGGCGATCGCCGCAGGTGCTCAGTCCGGCGGTGCGACGGTGGCGGAGAGCGGTGGGGGTGGTGATATGTCAGTCGAGGATGGCCAACGAACAGGTGGGCACCCGTCTTTTTCGCGCGTCGTGCGTACGAGCGTCATCGAATGATCGTTAGGGGGGGCATACGCTTCCGTGTCGCCTTACGCGTTCGACGCGGTACACCCCCGCACGGTCAGGTCTTGTCTCCACGTCCCTCACGGCCACGCAAACGGCCCTCGTCATCGCCAACTGTCGTGAGCACGACCTCACCTTTGGAAACGCCTTTCTCGCCCTAGCCCAGGTGGCGATGACCCGAGTGCTCTACAGACGGTACTTGCGCGGCGAGATCTCGGAAGAGGAATGGGAACACCGCAAGCGACAGCCGCACGCCACTGGAGGCCCAATCAACATGCGTCGGTATCTCGACGAGACGTGGTTGTCCAACGGCGGTGGAGGCGAGTTCGTGTTGTGCATCGGCTTTTACTTCTACCGGCTCCCGTTCATGACGCTCGGCACGGCTCTGGATTTGGAACGACAGCCACAGTTTTTGTCGGACGGGGCACCACCGTTCTCGGAACTCCTCACGTTCGAGCGGTTTTTGTGTCGCGCGAGGTTGGTCAAGGAGCAGGCAAAAGCGTTCTTGGGCCATCCGTTGTTGTTCGAAATCGTCCAGGGGATGCATCTGGCATATGCCCAGTATCAGTTCCAGCGTGTCCTCGGTCAGATCCAGCGTGCCGAGACCGCCAACGGTCATGCCTCGCGTGGAGACGAGGACAGAGACGAGGTGCTAGCGGCGACGGACGTTCCTTCGATCGGGGCTCATGGAGGGTCCAGTCTCGGTAATGTGCGTCTCCCGTACGTAGCTCCGTCCCCTCGTTCTCACTCGCCCTCTGTCGCTAGATGGACTTGATCATCCCGAGTGAATACCCCGTGCGGTCCACGCACCCGCTGTCGCCCTACGCCCCCACGCCGCATCCAGCGAGAGCGGGCTACGTCGCCCCCGAGCCGTCCACGCCCGAGTCAGGCGGGGAAGTAAACGTACCTCCGACGATCGTGGTGGAGGGCCATAGAGTGCACTTGCACACGCGTCCGGCGGAGCTGTATCTCGGCGCGGCGACCTCGCGAGGACGGATGGAACTGTACGTGTATTACGACGGGAATGTGTTCGAGGAAGGGGTCGTCGGGGAGTGGTTGGACGAGGTGAAGGAGGCGGTGTTGTGGTACCTGGGTTCGACGCAGTGAATTGTTCACTTGCCGCATCGTCCGTCCCTGTAATGTAGTAAATAATGTTCAGTTGAGCGAGGAATGCTCAATAACTCCTCAGAACAGTCTCGAGCTCGACGAGTTTGGCATAGCGGACGAGACGAACGGTCTTTGACATGTCAGGGGCTTTATGCACCGTCGTTCGTTCGCACACGATAACGCCGGCCGAACGGCCCTCTGGTTCTCGCCATTCCCGGTCGAGAAGCGTTGTGTAGTGATGCGAGACCGAAGCGGAATTGAAACGGAATCTTTTTGTTTTTCTTTTAGACTGCTACCATCATCAACCGCGATGGCGTGGTACCATACTAGCCACTCGACTGGCTGATTGGAGAACTTCAACGTTTCTGGCGAGCCGGACTCTTCAACGATGGTTTTTGACGACCACGACGATGACTCTGTAGGGGGACATCAGCCAACCAGAGTTCCAGTGTTGACGCTCGTCGCTCGCAGGAAATCATAGCCGAAGGGCCAACGTCCGTCGTGACTCGCATCGAGTCTGGCTTCTGGCTTTTCGGACGGTCCTCGGTTCGTCGCGGTCAAGACGTCGACCACGACACACGCACCTGCGTGTCACCGTTGACGTTATATATTAGTAACTGAGGTATCACGTACCGTTACTCTTAGTTAGGCGGGCTAACCGTAGTTACAGCGCTGCGGCGAAAACTGCAGACCTCAGCAATGCGCGTAGGTGACGCCGTAGAGAAAAGAGATGGGAGATCAAGATAAGCCCCGATAAACCTCGGCTCACCTACGGCTGTGCTAGATAACAGTAATCTGACTCCTCGACGCTTCGCGACCGCCCCCGACGTTTCTCACGGCGTCGGGCGCGCTTCCCGCCCCCCGACCAACCTCGGCTAACCTACGGCTGTGCTAAATGACAGCAATCTGACTCCTCGACGCTTCGCGACCGCCCCCCGACGTTTCTCACGGCGTCGGGCGCGCTTCCCGCCGCCCTCTGACGATGAGCCATGCACCCTAGATCCCACCGCATTTCTCACGCACGCGTTTTTTTGGTAGTTTATTTTGTACACATAATGTAGTTACTCTAAGGATTTACAGCGAGAACGACGCTCACTACCGCTGTGAGGGAGGAAAAAAATGAGGGGATCGGGTACTTCCGCTGCCGGCCGCTCGGCTATTGCTGTCAGTGCCAGTGCTACGTCACGTCACGGTTAGTAGGTTAATGCCTCCGTGGGGCCGTGCGTGGGACACGCATTACGCATAGCTCGGCAGAAACTCCGCCGGAGTTTCAAACCTCGCCTTCTCGCCTTTCCCCTCACGCTCCTCGTCGTCCCCGGTGTTCCCGGTGTTCCCGTCTTGCCCAGCGTTCCCGTCGCTGACAGAGCGCATGCGCCCGTTATGTCGTTTGTCTCTGCGCCGTGAATCGTCGACCATTTGAATCGTCTTCTGCGCTTTGTCCTCCACTCGCTGGCTCTGTCTTCCTTCTCGTGGTGTGTTCTGTTCTACCGGTGCGACTGTCGTTTGTTAGTAACTGATGTCTTTGACCTATCCTCAGTCTTTGTCCGGCCTGTCTTCGCTGAGGTTGACCTTGGAAGCATTGGATTGCC
>JBBPMC010000955.1:0-14673 GCA_038090115.1 Strobilomyces echinocephalus
TCACGTCGATTCGCATGTTGGCGATCACTGTTGGACATCGGGTAGAGCAGATGGACGACGACGACGCGAGAGTGGGGGTGAAGCAGCCGCTGGAGGATGAGAGGGTGTGAGGATGATGGATGGTTTCACAAACACCCACCTTTATATATGTCGGCCCTACCCAGATGCCGTTGTTCGCGTAGAGTGAACTTGTTCGATTGATTAGATGATTAGATGGATCATTCACCCCGATGCCTTGATGCGAGACTCGTATGACCCGCAAAGAGTGATCTTGTTCGCGTAGATGATATGAGATCACTTCCACGAAGGAAATCGAACCGAAACTGACGATCTGTTCTTGATATAAACCTCGAAGCTGAGTATACATGCGACGATTCTCACGTACCTAGGGAGACATGTTCAGGTTAAATGTAGAGTCCGGGTATCTCTAGCGTGGCAGTCGCTGCGGGGGAGTGGGTGTGCGCGAGGGATGTCGACTCGGATGCCTTGTCTTTTGGATGCTGATCTGTATGACGAGTGAGGGTGTGAATGACGCTAAGCATGCACCATACCCTGTCATCGAGGTCATCCCACCAAACCAATTCTGTCACATCTCTTCGACACATCGCTTCTCCTCACTGACGACAATAGATGCCAAACCCCACTGCGATGCGATGGCTGCAAAATAGAAGCGACATGTTCGAGACTGGCGAGCAGATGCATCGTTGAATTTGTCGGTCTTGACTTCAAACTATCACCTTGATGCCTCGACGGGCCGGCCATCCCCGAATCGCATGGCCTTAAACATGCTGATCGGTGGTCCCGTATCAGTGGCCTCAGGCTCCATATATTGGCATTGCTGTCACGGGTGACGTGAATGCCGAAGGTGTGCATGAGGGTGATGATTTTTTTTTTTTTTTTTTTGGTTCCATTTCTGTCCCTTTTGGGGTAAACAACCCTATGTAGGACATTTCTACGTATGAGCGAAAAAGAGGGCACCTGCGCCCTCACCGTATCCCTGACTATGCGAATGCCCTCCGAAGTATGTCGTTGACATCTACTGAGTCCTGCTGTTCCCGCCGGCAGTTTTAGACGCCTTGGCCTATGAATCAACGGCACCCATTGGTAAATGAATGCGTGGGGGGGAGGTAGTCTGCCGTGTTGTTAATGTAAAGCTGGTATCTGTCCGCCGAAGCAGAAGTGTACGGAAGGGGTTTATGGATCGGTAGCGAAAGAAAGAGACTATGTAAGGTGAAGTCAGGTCTGCGTGGGTGAAGGATTCTGGTACGCGTTGTTGATGGCCTGGCACGAAAGGGGAAGCGCTGTGACGCTGCTTGGGGTTCTTTCAGTCATTGGATCACGGGATGTCTGTGAACGGCATCCGGTCCTTGCGACGCGCGGGTGGTGGGATTAGATGGTGAGGGAGTAACGTATTGGGTGCGAAGGGCGGTGTGGTTGGTTTGGTTTGTGCTACTGAGTGATTGGTCAGTCAAAGTGTTTGGGGATTAATGGGAGATCACCGAGGGTGCTCTTGAAGCGACCCGTGTTTGCGACATATGTTAGTAGGTGTGGGATGTTATTTTTGCGTGTTAGCAGGTTTTGGTATGACATGTTTCTGGGGCGTATGTTAGTTTTTAGGATGTGGCGCTGATGAGAGTAGTGCGGGCAAACGAAGAGGTAGTGCTTGGTGTCTTCTTTCATGGTAGGACAGTGGGGGCAGTTGTCTGATTCAGCGCATTTGATGCGGTGGAGGTGTTTGTTGAGGGGGGAGTGTCCTGTTCGCAGCCAGATGAGAATGGACGTGAATTTTTTGTGGAGTGCGCCGGCGAGGGTCAAGAAGGAGCCTTGTAGCATTTTCGGGTCGATGTTGGATAGGCGGTAGTGATGTGGAGAGTCGGTCCATTGACGGTCCCATCGTGCTTGGTTGATTTCGCGTTGACTTTGGAGGGATGCTGAGATACTGATGGGGAGTGCGTCGTTTCTGAGGAAGGGGGGGAGGCGTTGCTTGTGGCTGTTGTTGGCACTGTGTTCGGCAGCTATTTTGGCTTCAGTGTCCGCTTTTTCGTTGCCTTCGACACCGTTGTGCGTGGAGATCCAGCAGATTTGGATGTTGTCGCATTTGAGTTGGTTCGTGTGCGCGAGGTGGTTTAGGGCTCTGCGGAGTTTGTCTATCAGGTGGTGGCCCGGTTTCGTAGTGAAAACGTCACCGGATTTGATGGCTGCTTGGTTGTCGACGAAGATTGCTAGAGGAAGTGAGAGGTTTCTTTCAGTGCGTAGTAGGTGTGCTGCGAGATTGAGGCCGACTGCTTCTGCTTCGTATACGGTGTGATGTTTGTTACTGCCTAGGTGGTAACGCAGAGTGCGGGTGCCTCCATTGGTTCGATATAGGGTGGCTGTGGCCCCTATGGTGCCGTTTTGTCCTGAGCCATCGCAGTAGACTCTAGTTCCGGTTTGCATGGTGTTGTGGAGTCTGATGGATTCCTCGCGGCAGTGTGCGATTGTTGTGGTGTAGGGGAGTTTGTCGGTAGGAGGTTGGCGGGCAGGCTGTATTTTTTCGATGAGCAGGGGGTCAGTGTTGTATGCGCGGGTGAGGTGGTGTAGGGATGAGCGATGTCGTTTGACATAGTGTTTTGATGTGCGGATAAAGAGATCGTGGAGTGGATGAGTGGTGGGGTGGGCTGCGAGGTGGAGAGATGCTCGGTGACAGAGGTTTTGGGTGCGGAGGGCGATGGGCATGATCTTTGCATGGGTTTCGAGCATGTCGGAGGCAGTGGATCATAGGGCTCCCGTGGCGCTGAGTAGTGTGATGCATTGAATTTTACTGAGTTTTCTGGCGACTCCCATGGAGCCTCTAGTGAGCGTGTCAGTGGTTCCAGAGTAGATGGGGGTGAACCAAACGTCTACAGCATATAGCATTTTTGGTAGAGCTACAGAGATGTAAAGCTGGCGAAGTAGGGTGAGGGAGAGGCCTCCCGAGGATTTGGAGAGACGGCGTAAGTGCATGATGTATGTGGTACCTTTACCGATGGCATAGTTGATTTGTGCGCGCCAGTTGAGGTGTTTGTCAACGATGACATCTAGGAAGCGGTGGTGTTCGACTGGGCGTATTGTGGCGTTTTGTATGATGAGGGGTCATCGTTCTTTTTGTTTTGTCGGGGTGAGATCTAGAAGGGCAAATTTAGTTGTTTCGAAGCGAGAGTTGTGATCCCGAGACCATTCAAAACTGCCATCGCGGCAGTTGAGCATGTCTGTGAGAGTGGCATGAGTCTCCGTCAGAGATTGGCCTATTGCGATGAATACTGTGTCATCGACGAAAGCTAACGTGCGTTCTTTTTGACTGGCAGTGACATCTATGAGGTCAGTGTTGTAGATTATGTACAGGATCATGGAGAGGGGATCGCCTTGGCCGATTCCATTGGTGATGGGGATCCAGTCGGAGGTGTAACCGTTGAACATGAGCTTCGTGCGGCGGCCGACGAGTATTTTCTGGGTGAGATCGATTATTGATTCGGGTATTCGTCTCTTGTGCATGTTGTGTAGGAGACGGTCTGTGACGGCATTCAGGAAGGCGCCTTCGATGTCCAGAAAGAGGGCAGATACGACCTTTCGGGTTCGCCATGCATTTTTAACTGTGACTTCGAGTAAGTGGAGGGAGTCAGTCGTAGACCTACCTGGGCGCCCCCCAAAGTGGGTAGCAGGTAGGAGGTTATGCGTCTCCGTTAGGTGTGTTAGCTGATCAGTGATCATTGCTGTCAGCAACTTAGCTGTCATATTAAGGAGGGCAATGGGTCTGTAGGCTTTAGCGACGGTGTAGTCGGGACGCCCAGGTTTACGAAGGACTATGGTGTTGAAATCCCTCCATGGGGAATAGTATGTACGAAGAAGAAAGGTGGCGCGAAATATGCGAAGGAGGTGGGGAATTAGTATTTTCGAGCATTGCTTTAGTACGGTGTTGGGGATGCCGTCTGGCCCCGGTAACCTGCACAAACTAAGTTCGTGCGGTGTCATGGAAGCCTGTCAAAGCAAACAAACACATACACACCACCAAGCCAGAGGTTGGCAGAACTCCTTACAGTTTTCTCTAACTCAAATGGCACCGTTTGGACATTTCTTGATTTTTCTTAACACAAACTAATAACAAATACTACTCATTGGCTACATCAGAAGTCATATAGAGCCTAGTACTATAGACCTACCAAAGGGTATTCCTTCCTTTACTATATTTCTCTCACTAGGAATATTTCCTTCTGCTATACACTTACTACCTGTAGAAGTTGTGACTTAAGCTACAGCCTAGTAGACAATAGAACAACATAGCCACAACATAGCCTTGACACAGCCATACCATAAAATGACATGCTGACTCATCCAGTACCTAAAAATAGCAATATCCTTAGTAATCCATCCAGGAATGCTGACAGAGCAGACTGCTCACTAAGCAAATTGGATGACTGATTCCCTGCACAGCCTTGCATAGCATGCTGACTGATGCTGACTAACTATTGCTATGGTTGCTGCCTGATGATGACTGATCATTGGTAAAATGCTGACAGATCCTTAGCTGAATGCTGCTAAAAATAGCACATTTATTAGTAATACACCTAGTACATAGCCACATCCTGTATCTATAAAAGGACCTCTTATGGCTAGAATAAAAAAGATCTCTCCCCTTTAGGGAGAACTGTCATCTATCCCTTTTTTAGTCCCTCCCCTTGTTGGAACAGAGCTAGAAGCTTTGTAAAAGGACTATTGAGCTTGACAGATCTTTGTAAGCTCTTTGTATCTTGAGATTACATAATCCTAGAGTAAGAACTGAGTAAGCCATTGCTGCTGCCAGTCTTATTCAAAGCCATTTGAGCTATCCTTCCTCTAGTCTAGAAATCAATATAAGTGGTCTTGATCCCATTTGATCTAGTGTGAAGAGCTCTTTGTTTCTGTGAAATCCCCAGCATATACAGCAGATTAGCAGCTGTAACAATCATTATACTTCTTACTTAGGAGTGAAGAAGACAAGTCACATTTATTGTGCACATTGCAAGACCCTACCACCTTGGTTGAACCTGTTAAGGCAAGACCAGGAAGAACACCACGTTACTCGACTGATCAATTGCTAGAATACCCACTGGTGTCATCATTGTCCCTATCCTCTGGAAAGGTCCAATACTCTGATCCGCGAACCGTGGTTAGATAGTGTGTATAGAGATGATCCTGTTTCTTGCTCTATCTAAAGAAAGAAGACATTTGGAGCCCACCGCGAGGGGTGGTAAATCTGCTATATCACTCCAAACACAAACCAGCAATCCCAGGCTATACTTAGCCCTCTCTAGCTTGTTGCAAGCCTATTTACCATTCATACCCATACCAACCTTACGCTTATTGTCCATTGACCTAATATTGCCCTACTTGTGCTAGTGTGCTATCAATAGTCATGGCCACACCTAGTCAACACCCTCTACCTAGTCCTAGGAGTAAGGATGCCCCCATAAAATTCAAGGGGCACTTCTCTAAGATTAGACCCTTTCTTACCCACTATGAACGTTTACTTGCCACCGCAGGAGTTACTTCAGACTCTGACTGATGTCAGCACATTTTACTATATGTTAGTAGAAGCGTGGCTAAGCTTATTGGAGTCCTACCTGAGTTTCTTACCAATGACTGGTCAGAACTTAAAAGTACGCTCCTTGATCTATATGATGCTGATCGAGATACGGCTCGATACTCTGTAGCTGAACTACGGAAGTTCACTACCAAGTCCGCCTCTAAATCATTGCGAACTCTAGCTCAGTGGAAGACTTACTTGCGTCGCTTTGCTGAGAAAGCTGAATGGCTCAAGAAAGTAGGGAAGCTTAGCCAGAATGAATACCTTCAGGAGTTCTGGAGAGGCCTGCCGAAGAAGTACAAGAAGATGATAATGGACCAAAAACGGGCAGTAGATAAGAAAGTGGATCTTTCTAAGCCCTTTGAAATCAAGGATATCAAGCTCATCATAGAACAAGATCTTAATCGGGATCGATTTGATGCAGACCTATTTGACTCAGATATGGAAAGCACCTTAGACTCTGATGCTGATGATGACTCTGATTCAGATGTGAGCTCTAGTTCAGGCTCAGATGAATCAAGCTTTGAATCAAGTGACGAAGAAGACTACTATGTACCCAAGAAATCATTCCGCAAGCATAAGTCCACCAGGACAGTAGACACTACCCACAAGGACAAGAGGCAGAAGACTATTTCCAGACGGCATGATGATACAAGTCCCGAGTTATCCACTCCATCCTCTAAGAGACCAGATGCAAAAACCCCTACGCCATCAATCGACAATCTGATTGACCAGATGTCCAAGCTCAGTATCTCAGAAGCCAAGTATGCAAAGCTCTACTATCAGGCTATCAAGCTGGACAAGGATATAGTCCTTACCCTACAGAAGCCTAGTCTTGGAATGACTCATGTAAGGAATGGTCAAAATGGAGTAGGGAATTCTATTACACCTACACCTAGGGAAGATACTAGAAATAATAGGTCACCAAGGAACAATCAGTCTACACCTCCACAAAGAATGGGAGCAGCAGACTGCTACCTACTTTGTCAAAGCCCGAGAACTTAAGTTCAATAGGGGCTCAGCTTGCTATGTGGTCCCTAATGTCGCGGATCACATCCCTATGCGTGAATATACTAAAGGCAATGTGTATTCGGGACAGGGAAATAGTAGCTATGATATTGATACAGGGGTATACTACGCTGACGATGAGTCCGATGACGAGCCTGGAAACGAGCCGGGTAGCAGGGACCATGCTGCTCTCAACGAACTTCCCTACCCGGATGACGAAATACTCAATGACAACGACGAGGACGCTGAGATGGTGTCCCCGCAAGCATGCGGATACGCTGCTGAGCGGCAGCGCGAAGTCTTGCCCGCGCGACAAGAACGGCGACGTCTCGAAGGCGTCTATATCCCACCTAAACGAAGAGAAGTCGTCGAGGAGAATCCGACCCCGTCAGCCAATACTAAAACTGCGCGACCGTCAGAACACGCACCGACTAAGACGACCTTCCATCCTGCTAACTTCCCCGCGCGAGAACGCGCACCTGAACCCAGCCAAAACCGACCGACGCCGCCTGATGTTGAAGGAAAAACCGTCGTTCGACGGTTTGAACGCCCTGTCGTTGAGGTAAAGCCGTTAGCGAAACAGAGCGAGCGAGAACGCTCACCTATCACGACGCCAGCGACAGCTTGGCCCCGCGCGAAACCAACAGAGCAACGAGACTTACCATCGCCGACTCCTCCCGAAACGGCCCCTTCGAAGGGCCGGAAGCCCCAGTCTTCATCGACGCCGCGCGACGTTGAAATGCGCGATGGGATGCACGACCTGCGAGAGAGAGGAACGAAGGAGAAAAGGAACGACTCACCTCGCGACATCCCCACGCAATTCGAACCCCGCCAACACGTGTCTGGTGGCACTGATGTCAAAATGACAGGCCATCGAGTAAGCGATATCGCTGCTCAATTCAAGCCCCGCGACGTGCTGTCAAAATTGTTAGCCAACCCGATTGTTGTATCGACCGGGGAACTGCTGGGCACGTCAAAAGAACTGAGTCAGATGCTGTTGGAGCAAGTCAAGGTAAAACACGTACCCCCTACGACTAGCGCTCCAAACTCCGCCGTTGCCTATCAGCTGCTCGAGGCCCCTGACTGAGTAAAGGCCGGGCTGATCGAGCTACCTGTTACCATTCAGGAACAGGGGCTGATAGCGATTCTAGACAGCGGAAGTGAGATAAATGTTATGCGACGACAAGTGTGGGAACGACTTACCATTCCAATGGACCGATCAGCCACGATGCAATTAAGCGATGCCAACGGTGGCACATGCGCCTTGCACGGACTTACGCTGAGTACGGAAATATCCGTCGGGGGCGTGCGAACCACTGCCCGATTTTGGCTGTCAGAGGTTTGTCCCGTGGAACTGATACTCGGACGCCCCTGGCAGGTCAACAACCGAGTCACGCTCGCTGACAGGTCCGACGGGCCACACGTGATTTTCAAGGATGAGCACGACGTCGAAATATTCGACGCGATAGCACGGCCCCGCACTTTTCACACCAGTGCGTTGCTGGCCCAATCGGCAAGCGAAATAGCCGATGACAGCTGTCATCACGACACGCCATATCACGCCACGGCGTGTTTCATTTCAACGGCACCCCGACAGCTGTCATCAGTGACAGCTGTCAGACTCGATTACCACGAGGCGATTGGCCTCCAGTGGACGAAACACCTATCCCCCCCTCCCCTGGGGAAAGGCGGGAGAGGCCGAATAAACTACGTAGTACCGTATAAAAACATGAGTGAGCGACTGAGTGAGACCGCAGGGAGCATGACCGCAGGGCATCCTACTTTGGCCCAGCTTCGCGACGCTCATTCCTTACTTTTCCAACCCAGTCCTGATATCCCCGAATACGCGACTGCGTCTTCTCATCGCCCGATCACTCGTGTCGACTCCAATCCTTATTCCCCATTATACGCCCCATTAGGCAACCTCATTGCCACCTATCTCGCGCTAAGCGCATCTCAGATCGTCACTCTACTCGATAAGGCAAAACACGTGCCCCACGAATATACCCTATGTCACTTAATCTCCGCGCCCCTCCCATCAGTCCTGTCAACCGGGAGCAAGCGGGTAACGCTCCTGAGCCTTCCCCTTCCAAGCGATGCCAGGAGAATTCGGTCTCCGACGCTGTACGCTCTCCTCCCTCGAATCTCCTCTCTCCACAGCCCGTTCTTCGAGGGCTACCTCGACCAGTACCACCGCGTGTTGACACGCCCAGGCCAGCCAACCCACTCCACCACCGATGGCTTAGTGACTGCGACCGGGAACACCGACCCCATCCTTACTGACCATCAGGCGGTCCCTCGACCTGCGCTTGCCGCCTCCAATGTCATCACCAGTTTGAAGCACGGCATCAACCCGCTCCCGCTTCCAACAAGCCCTCACGGCGCTGACGGCAACATTCCAAACCTAGCAATGTTCGCCAGGGGACTAGGGAGTCAACAGGGGAAAATTCGAGCCCAAGTACGTCTAAAAAACTTGGTTTACAGCGTGCTCGGACTAACAACCCCTCAGCTGCCCATTCCCAAAGCTCCGCGCCTCCTCCCCAAGCTCCTCCCCCCGCTATTCGAATCGGTACCGCTCTTGGTCCCACCTCCTTTGCCATCACCATCCAGGGAGTCGTCCGCCGCCCTCTTCAGTGAAGAAGAAACCCCAATGGACTCAGACATGGATGTAGAGTCCAGCGACACGGACGACACCTCTCACTTTGGTGATGACGACAGTGATGACGGGTATGTACACGCTAAGGACGACTCCAAAACTCACGTCCCCTCCCGGTTCATCTATTCCGGACCGCTCCTCATCCCTCCCCCGGACGACGTCTTTGGTCGCATCCGGTACGTCGACCCGTTCGAGTTCCGAACGCACGCAGCTCCCCGCTTCCAGGACGTCCCCTTCGGCGAATTCGCCTATGACGGGACGACCTCCTTCACCAATCCGCACCCATTCCCTTCGCCGTTTACAGCCCCGGCCGAATATGACCCCGAATACCTGCCGGTGCCATTTAACGGTTCGTTTGAACCGTATTATCGTTCTGTTGCTCACATCCGCGCGCTCGACTTCGCGAGCTCTCTCCTCAAGGCCATCCAGCTCGACCTCGACGAAGGAGGGACGAATACCCGAAGTGAACTCTTCCTTCGGTTCCCTCCTTCAATCTACTTCGCTCGTCAACGCAACTACACGACGCGCGTATATCGCTCGGCCCGCGCGCCCGAAGACCGTATCTGGGAACTTTGGCACCTCCGCGGACAGGCTACCGCGCTCCTCCACGCCCTGCACGCTCTCCTTCCCCCCGACGTCGCTATTCACTGCTGCGACCCCCTCATCAACGTCCTTCTGGTCGACGGGAACCTCTGTGCGCCGGCTACCTTCCATCGAGGCGAGTTCTATCAGCAGCTCAGCCCCTCAGCTAACCCTTTCCTGACCCTCGACGAGATCGGTTTCGTGCGCTTGGCGGTCGGAGTCTTACGCTTCTACGGCATCGACGACCTCGCGCGCATCCTCGACAACATCTTAGTCACCCCTTTCCCAGACGAAGATTTCGTCGCGACGCTACTAACGAACTATCATCTAGACAATCTCGCCGGCACCGGGATTGTCCCAACCAGCGGTTCCCTCCAGCAGCTCGCCGCTTCGGCCCGGCAGCTTCGCGACAAGCAGACCCATTTTTATGGAATGTCCTTTATTGGGTCGCAAGTCATTCCTCCCCCGACTCTTCCGCCTTCGCTCGCTGACCACTTCGGCCCTGACGTCCCAACCACGCTCTCCGCGGCCGCCTAGTCAACTATTGAAGACCTCCTCGCCTTCAACAAGCCGTCTCTGCCGCGCTAAGTCCTAATAACCATCTAACAACTTAACTGACATTTTCTTTTTTCTTGTTTTCGATTCTTTCGCGTCTATCGTGTACGAAATGCGCTCGCGCCGAGCGCTCGCCTCCCGAAGTCCCCTGTACGATACGATAGAAGTCAGTACCGCGCGGACGACGTCGTTCGCCGCGTCTACCTACAGCTATGTCTTTTTTCTCGTTTTCCTACTGACCCTGTTCCGTTCCCGATTCCTGTCTGCACCAAATCATGTAAACGCCCCAAAAGGGGGCAGCAAATACTCACCGCCTCGCTACGTACTGATTTTTTTCGAATTCGACGCCGTCGTCGACCTTTCACGTTTACGATACGGGCTCGCGCATGTACTAGCTAGGACGTACCTAATATATACCGCGCCGCTTCCGTCCAAACCGAGTGAGCTGAGACGCGCAGCAGCGCGCTGAGTTCAACTGCCACGGTAAAAAATTAAAGTATGGACGCACGAAAAATACTACGGACGGTAACTACGGTAGAATAATTAGGGGTACTATAAAAGAAATGACTGAATCTCAGATCGAGCAGATCTCGGCTGCCATAAGTGTCACATTAAGTGATCACTGATGCCCGAAACATGCTTGCAGGTCATCTGGGTGGAAAACTCAGCACCCAGGAGTAGGTCCCTCACATTAGGAAATTCAACCGGCTAGCTGAAAGCCTTGCGTATACCACCCTACCTTCAGTTCCCTCCTCTCTTGCGCCCTGCGCCAAGTCACACCAGTGCTCGAGCCTAGTCTCAGCTTACGTCCGCAAGTCCTAGACCTTATTTAAACACCGTCGCCATCCCCTCAAGACCTTGGGAACCTCTTGCGACTCCCTCGCCCCCTTGATCTCAGCCAAGCCCCAACCTTTCCCGCCGCTAGGCTCTGAGACGAGGTATGTTCCCTACCATTGCTATCTACGATTTACCAAGTCAACCAGACACCATCCGCTACGAAATGCCAGCGTAGCCTGGTACTCGGCGAGCTTACCAGCAAGACTCCCCGCACGCATCCCCTATGTATGTGGAGTCCGTACATAGTCCGTATACCCAATACCCTATCACCCTACTGTTCACGGCTATGAAGTACCGTTTCCCCTTGGTCTATAGAGATCATATGTAGTCTACCTACATTAGGACAGTGAACATATAACGACGACGACGACAACTGTATCCCTACTTAGCATTCCAGCATTCAACTAGCGATTTTCGGGCATAAAATGTCTGATTCCAAATCAAGCTAAGTAGAAGAGATACTCGACCAACTACAGTATCAAGCATTCTGTTCCCTGCGAACAAACCAACCATACCACACAGACTGTTACGTTAGCACCCAGTTAGAACCCCTAGATAAAGGCTACCAGACGCCTTAGACAACTCTATCTTAGCCTAGTGTAGCAGACCAAGACGGTTGGCACTAGAGACAAATCTGTACCAATCTGTAACATTGACAACTACTGTGGTTAGAACCCATCGAGCGGTTGACAGTATCGTGTTGTTCCAATCTCAGATTGAAGCCTATTAGAAGACTGGCCCGAAGCCCAGGATCTATAGGGAATATTCATTTTACAGCCATGATGCAGTACCGAATGCTGCCATATCAAGCCATAGACAAGACAGATGAGACAGAAGATTTAGAGTCTCATCAACTGCACTACCACTGTACCTATTGTGCCCAGTGCCTTGATAACTTTACCAAATCCACTGATCATGCCCAGACCTATGGAGTCTATAAACGTGTAGATAGGAAGGTGAAACCAGTATCAACCCCTATCCCTATTGAGTTCAAAGTCACCCATACCATGCCACACGACCCACTGGCAACTCTGCCTGTCTTAGATCCTAATCCACCAGAATTTATCCCCACTAAGAAATTGACCTGAGAACGCCTAGAGGCTTTAGAAATAGGAAAGTCAGAATTCTTGTGGCCTGAAGAAATCAAGCTATTCCACCATGTATTACGATTGAATGAAGAAGCCCTCGCATTTGAGGATAAAGATCGAGGCACTCTTAAAGAATCCTACTTTTCCCCATACAAAATACCAACTATTCCCCATATTCCCTGGCAAGAAAGGAACATTCCTATTCCACCAGGCATTAAAGAAGAAGTTCTAAAGGTACTCCAACTCAAGATGAAAGCAGGAGTATATGAACAGTGCCAATCGCCTTATAGATCAAAATGATTCTGTGTAGTCAAGAAGAATGGCAAGCTACGTATTGTCCATGATCTCCAGCCATTAAATAAGGTAACCATCAGAGAATCAGCAATCCCACCAAACTTGGACCAGTTTGTAGAAAAGTTTGTTGGAGGAAAGTGCTTTACAGTATTTGATCTCTTTTGGGGATTTGATGCCCGTAAAATGGATGAAGCTAGCAGAGACATGACAGCATTTCTAACACCATTAGGAATGTTGCGCCTAACTTCCTTGCCAACTGGCTATACAAATTCTCCGGCTGAATTCCAAGAATGTATGCTTTTCATTTTACAGAGTGAATTAGCAATTGCAGATGTTTTTATAGATGATCTACCTATCCAAGGCCCATCTTCAATATACCCTGACAATGATGGAAACCCCAGTACACTTCCTGAAAATACAGGAATTAGACGTTATATTTGGGAGCATGCCCAAGACGTCCACCGTATTATGCATCGCATCAAAGACGCAGGTGCCACTTTCTCTGCACCAAAGATGCAACTCTGTTTGCAAGAAGTCAAGATTCTTGGTCAAATTGTGAATGTCCAAGGAAGAATACCAGACCAGTCCAAAGTGGATAAGATTCTTAACTGGCCCCCTCCTCAGAATATCAAGGAAGCCCGAGGATTTTTAGGACTCTGTGGGACAGTCAGAATCTGGATCCCAAATTATTCAACTTTGACTGCACCAATCACTGAACTATGGAGGAAAGGAACTGACTTTGAATGGACTGAACGCAGGCAAGAAACTTTTGAAGCCCTAAAGCAAGCAATTACTACTGCACCTGCTCTTTGGCCCATTGACTACAAATCTGGAAATCCGATCATCCTCTCAGTTGACTCTAGTTATATTGCTGTTGGAATAATTCTATCCCAGCTAGATGAGCAAGGACGCAAAAGACCTGCTAGATATGGATCCTTGCCATTTTCAGATACAGAATCCAGATATGCGCAATCAAAGCTGGAACTATATGGTTTGTACCGTGCAATGCGCCACTTCCGCCTTTATATTATTGGAGCAAGCAATCTGATTGTGGAAGTTGATGCCAAATATATCAAAGGAATGCTGAATGAACCCGATTTGCAACCAAACGCTGCTATCAACCGCTGGATTCAAGGAATTCTCTTGTTTGATTTTACCTTGCAACATGTACCAGCTGCCCAGTTCAAAGGACCTGATGCCTTGTCAAGAAGAAGACCAGCAGAAGACGAGATCCTAGAGCCCCATGATGACTCTTGGCTAGACCATCTTAGCCTCCTCTATAGACAAATAGAACTTGGAATCCCAAATCAAAGTAATCCTCCAGCCAATACTCTTGTCTTAGCAGCCCAAGCCACACAAGAAACTTCCCTGCAAGATATATATCATTACCTTACTAGCCCTGTTTCATCTGACCCACCAATCTCCAAGCAGTTTTTGCGAAAAGTAGCCAAGTATTTTGCAAGAGCTGGACGCCTATTTAAGCGAATGCATAATGGTAAACATTTGCTTGTAATATTAGACCTAGAAAAACGAATGGAACTCATGTCTCAAGCACATGACCAGCTTGGACATCGAGGTGAAAGAGCCACTTGGGAGAATCTACGACACCGCTTCTATTGGCCATCTATGTTTGAATCAGTCAGACAGTATGTGCGATCCTGCCATGAATGTCAAATACGAGACACCCAGAAGGTCCACATTCCAGTAACAATCTCTGTCCCTGCCAATGTATTTGCCAAAGTACATCTTGATGTCATGGTAATGCCTAAGGCAGGAGGTTTTCGCTACATCCTCATTGCAAGAGATGATTTATCCAAGTATGTAGAAGGAAAAGCCTTGAAGCAGGCCACAGCAAAGGCAGTGGCCAAATTTATACTAGATGAACTCATCTTCCGTTATGGGTACATATCTCGTATTGTTACAGATAATGGCCCAGAATTCCAAGGAGAACTACTCCAGCTGTTAAGGCATTATGACATGCCTCAAATTCCTATATCCCCTTACAATTCCCAGGCAAATGGAGTTGTAGAACAAGGACACTTTGCCATTAGAGAAGCCCTAGTAAAGGCCTGTAA
>JBBPMC010000956.1:0-14648 GCA_038090115.1 Strobilomyces echinocephalus
GTTATGCATTATGCATTATGCAAAAATTCACTCATTTTGGGTGGCCCCGAGTCGGGACCACCCAAAATCTCATGCATTATGAGAAATATGCATTATGACCCTATGCATTATGAGCTTATCTACTGTAGTCATTCTCCACATATGAGACGACTCGTTCCTGCGTCTGTGCATCCCACACGTACACGTCCCCCAAGTATCCACCTGCCGCTATCCATCTGCTATCGTTGGACATGGCAACACTCCGGATACTTATGTCTCCAAGGTGCATTCTTGCAATTTGTGTGCTGTCTTCGACTCGCCACACTCGCACCCCTTCATAATCGCCGCTGACGAGGTACTCACCATTCCCCGAGAAGGCAATGGCCCGCACGTCACCGCAATCCAGTTCGATCGGCCAGTGGTGTTCTGTCCAAAGGTCACCATCAAAGTGCGCTGTGCTTGTGACTAGTACCCACCGGTTTTTCTCGAGGACACAGCCATTTAGCAACAAGATGTAGTAGCAGCGCTGATCGTAGAAATCGAATGACTGTGTGGCTTCTGCGCATCTTCAGATGTTTCCTTTATACAGGTCAGCCCATCCCCTGGTGCCTCCCGTGCCTGCGCTGACCTCCAGCGGAGATTCAAACGGAGGACATGGCACGAATAAAGTACCCGCAGTGACTAGTTTTCGTACGCACTGTCGAAGTGAACGTTGCCCTGCTGTGTCTACTAGAACTACGGTAGAGCGCTGAGAGACCTGTCGTTCTATCTGCGTTTCTCTCCACTCTCGCCGACGCCGATCCAATCCATCCATCGATTGAACTCTTCATTGTTTGACCCAGCACAGCCCATCCACCTACAGAGCGCCCAAACCAACCGCGAGGGCGCGACCGGTCACGTCGTCTATGTGTCAATGGGTGGCGCGCTTGCCCATGCGTACCAACATCCGTTTGAAAGGCGAGCTGACCACTTCATCGGGCTAGAGAGGTGATCTTGTGGTGATTCGGTGCCTGGGGTCTTCCACACTCGCCCGTCGACGGGAATTGAAAAGGCCATCGCGTTTCGTGACAAGTCTTGAAAGAATGGTACCAAGAACTAAAATGGACTGGCAACAACAGTAGATCAACATCTAGGTTGAGAGGGAGTAGCCCGGTCCCGCCTTGGGCGCTGCGATAGCCGCCCTCCTAGTGAAACCCGCCTTACCCGGTCAAGATCATCTTCGAAAACCGTACGTTCTTTGTCCGTTCCAAAATGAAATCTCGTCACTTTCTTCGTCTCTTCATGCAGCGTCATGTGTGATCTGCTCATCCACAACATTTTCAGCACAGTGCGACTGTCCAGGAAGGAAACGTTTCCATCCACGTCCGGATTGGATCCGCCGCGGGCATGTCCTCGTGCTAATGATCCCAGATTCCTCATAGGTCATTCATACATTGATCCCCGAATCAAGGAGAGCCATCACTGGTAGCCCGTTTGCTGCACCCGTGCACCGTCCATCGGGGTAGTGTACATGAAAGCGTCAGTTTGGTTTTTCCTGGCCTTATATCCTGCTCGCCCGTGAGTTCAATGTTCTTCACTCGAGTAAAACACGTACTGTCACATCAATGTGTCCTCTGGATGTGTCAGAAGTATGTCCTCCAGGCATCGCCTGAAGGAAATGAGTCGTCGTGGCTAGTATCAGAGGGGAACGTACCGGACGAGTTTCATTTTCGGCCATGGCGCCTTCTCCGCTGTGCAAAGTCTGCTTCGAGGCGTCCTTGTCTGGAAGGGGTGCCGCAGACCTGCGACATAACTGACGAGCAACTGCGAAGAACCTCGAAGGGAATTTCGACGCCGTTCGCTGGCATAGATTTGCTTCGTTTATTGGCATGGATTCACTTCGTTTGTTCGGTCGTTCAATGGCCCGCACCGGTTGACGTCTATTTACAGTAAACGCCCCCCGGTTCGCTCGCAGACACACGGTACGTCGCCTGCTGTGTGGAGCCTCCGAGGAAGCGTTCTGGTTAGGTGAAGTGCGAGCTGCGGTCTTTGCATATATGGTATAAGCCGCGATCACCTTAACCATCATCAGGAGAGGACGCACTGGGGCCAATTCCGCTGCATCCAGAGTACCTTGCCTGCTGCCGCGAGCATCGTTGTCAGCTGGGATAGAAATCGCAGTATTCTCGACCTAGGTGATGGTAAGAACTCGCCGCACGAGTAAAGAAACACAAACATCAAGGAGGTTGCTCGCGGCATCATTTGGGTTGGAATCGGCTGCAATAGATCCAGTGGGTTTGTCTGGCTGCGCGCAGAGCGTCGTTAGCGGGAATTGTATGGTAACAGAGTGAGGAATCCCAACCGGAGTGGAGTCGCGTGGATTCCAATCACGGCTCTTCGACACAGAAGGTTGCTCATCCTGACCTCGCTCGCCAACGGATGCCTGACATAGTGCGTTAGCTTATTCGCCGAAGGACGTGATCCGACGATACTTGCATTGATACCGGATAGACTCGCAATCATGATGTTATCGTCCTGTCTAGCGATCGCGATGAGACGGTTATCCGGTGAGACATCGATCGATCGTATTTCCTTCGGATGCTCGATGAGGCCGAGCTGTGCATGAGTGGATGTGTCCCAAAACGAGACCGTACGCTTCGTAGAATATGCCACAAATTTCCCGTGCCTTGGTAGGGCGATGCGCGAGTTTTCGGTGGTATCTGGAACAGGCCATTGCGAGACCGTGGACCCAGTAGATGGATCGACTCGTGTGATTTGACCGTCGGACACGACAAGCAGGTGGTCGTTGAACCATACGAGACCATCGTTGGACCATGGGATTACTTCTATGTTGAACTCCGCAAGCAAGTCGCCGTTGTCGTCGTACAGTCGAATGGGTCCTCTCCGAGTGGCCGTGGCGATGTGATGCCCCTGTGGTGAGTACTTTGCTGCCAGCACGAAATTCGTGTGGTCGAGTGTTTGCGTTTGTTTTCTCGACGGAACATCCCAGATCGTGACCTTCCTTGCCTCCGATGCGACGACGAGTCGAGTGCTGTCGGGCGAGAAATCGACGCCGAAAATGCTGAAGGGAAGAATATTCTCCTTGTACGAGATGACTTGTTCCTGAGTCTCCGCATCCCACACGTACACATTATTTGCCCATCCACCTGCTGCTATCCACCTGCTGTCGTTGGACACGGCAACACTCAGGATACTCTTCCCTTCAAGTTGCATCCTCGCGATTTGTGTACCGTCTTCGACTCGCCACACGTGCACCCCATTGAAGTCGCCGCTGACGAGGTACTCACCATTTCCCGAGAAGGCAACGGCCCACAGCAGGTCACTGCCATCCAGTTCAGTCGGCCAGTGGTGTTCTGTCCAAAGATCACCATCAAAGTGTGCTCTTCTTGTGACTACCCACCGGTTGTTCTCGAGGACACAGCCATTTAGCAACAAGACGTAGCAGTGCTGATCGTAGAAATCAAATGACAAGGTGCGGCTTCTGCGCGTCTTTGGATGTCCTTCCTTTATATAGGCCATCCCCTGGTGCCTCCCGTGCCTGCGCTGGTCTCCAGCGGAGATTCAAACAGTTCGTATCGAGAGGACACGAATATATGCACATGGCCATGGCGAGAATGAAGATGCAGTTCATATACGGAGCGACTTGATTCCATTGCCTTTTGTTGGCACAGTGTCGAGTCCACCTCAGGCAGCGCTTTTCGGACCCAATAGTGGGTCTTAGAGACCCGTTTCCTTTGTAGGCGACAATATGTCTCTTAGACCCGACATCGCAAGAGGCTACCGCTCCACGAATCCTCCAGGGGCATCGTGGGCACCTCTCGAGTGCCTCCTTGGTGGTCCTCGTGTACCTCTTGACACCCTCCCTACACCACCATGCCGTGATGGTCAGGCTAGCTGCCTCCCTTCGCGTGCCTATTCACCCACTGTGCCCTAGCGCAACCCATCGCGACCACGACACAACCCCCATTCCAGCGTGACTGCCACAATGTGGCCGCATTCACGATGCGACTGCTCCCTTCGCGCGGCCTTATCGCGTCGTGACCATTTGCTCCCGTTTCCTATCCTGCGTCCCCAATCCGACATGACCACCGACTATGACCACACACAGTGCGCACGTCCCATCTGGCGTGACCGCGACAACACCACGGCAGTCGCGACAGCGTGACTGCCATGATGTCGTCGCATCCACCGCGCGCCCGCTCACGTCAGTCGACGAAACACGGTCACCATATCGGGGGCTTGTGATGGTGTGGGCCACAATGATGATAGTGGCGCGTCCGAGGGCGGGACGGGGGCGACATGGCGATTGCAACGCGCACAAGGGCGAGGACAAGGGTGTCGAGGCGGAGGCGACAGCGACACGCACGAGGCCACCAAATGGTAGTGACACACGTGAGGGCGGGGCAATGGGGCAATGGGGCAATGGCAACTCTTAATGGCGCTGCAATATCAACGACACGACGACGTGACATCGTCATCACGTGTTGACGGTAAAGTCAACGGAACGCGCCCCCAGTGCCTTGTTTGCACCTCTCGAGCGCCTCCCAGTCGGTCCATTTAGATCTGGCCACCACAGATGAAACCTGTTTTCGCCATGGTGCACGCAACACCGTAATACCTGTGAAAACCTGCTCATTGTTTTTGTCCTTTTCACCTTGTGATTCCGTATGCATAATGACACCCATTATCCGTCTCCTTGCATGCCCCTATGAAGGCCTGATGTTGGGTGGGCCATGTATCGTCTGGGACCCAGCGGCCTATCTACGGGCTCACATTGGCATGTACGGATGCTTGCGCGCCGATGCACTAGCCTGGACCACAATCATGTACGACGACATCGAGCCCATCGATGGGGCCGAGTGGAACGGGCGCACGAAGGAAGACATGGCCATGATCATTATGCGCCCATACACCCATCTGTCTACTTGGCCCTGCCGTCGACCCTATCCGTTCGCATTCTGAAGTGAGCTGGTCCTTGCTCAACCGAACCCGATGATGCAAACAGAACCTGCGACGACACTAGTGAAGTGAAAACATACGGCGCGAGGCACCCTAGACAAAGTCACATCACTCATTTACGCTTCGGCGTAGTGATCGCGCACTGTGGCACATCAACATATGTGAGCAGGCTCGGAGTGAGCTGAAACACTTGCACCACATCCATTCGGAGGGCTCGTTAGGCCCTTCAAGCTTCAAGTTTGTGTGCTACGCGCCACCGTGGAAGTATCAATGATAGGCAAGCTTCATTGTAAGGCGAGAGCGGGTGATAAATGTGTTACTAAGTCGCGGCGTCGTGCCGTGTACACCGTATGGTTCGATGCACATTTTTATGGTCCCAAATGATATGTAGAAGTCTCCTAGCCATCAGAGAGACAAGAGGCTCCGATCCAGGGACTGGGTCCGGAGGTGACTCGATCGAGGGCACTCGAGACCGGCAAGTTGCGTTGTGCGTTGTTCGTACCAGGCAATCATGTTTCCAGAGTGAAGAAGCCGAGGCGGCCAAAAGTTCGCTGTTGACCCATGTTTGCACCAAGTAGTAGTTTCGAGCATCGACGACCATGGTCAATCGGTACATATTTCCAGCGGAGCTCATTTGCGAGGTTCTGTGCTACACTAGCCTTCGAGACGTCGTCAGATGGCGTAGGGTGAGTCTCTTGCCCATCACCCTGCGCGCTGAGCAGCAAGCTGACTTTCTCTCGTCAGGTCTCCAAGTGGTTTTGCGCTGTCACACACGAGCCCAAGATCTGGAAGACGTTCTATGCAGATGTACAGTATCTTCGTCCTCCAGGGCCATTTTCTACTCAGGCTTTCGAGGATGCATTTGTCAACTCTGCAAAACTGGCGCAGAAATGGACAAAGCAGGATCTCAAAACTTCGTCGCGCCGGAAAGTCCCCTTCAAAGGACGGGTGACGGGCAATATTGGTCTCATCGACGGGAGGTGGTTCGTCGTGTGTTCTCAATCGAGCCTGCAGTTCCTGCCGTACGACACGAACGCAAACACAGATACGAGCGAGCCAAGAGTCATATGGGAGCAAGAAGAACGAATTGACAATTGGGACAAGTGCATCGCAATGTCCGAAGAAGGAAAATGGATCGTCTACATGCTGATGAGCACGGCAGAACCTTCGAGCATGTGCATTTGCTTTTCATCCGCGAATGACCTTCGGTGACCAACTCATTTTCACAGGAAGCTCTTAGAAATTCGGTTGGATGCCAATACATGTGTGCCGTTCAGTGCCACTGCATTTCAGCTTCCTGTGTCAGACACTGGCGAGAAACCTAAACTTGAACTCAATGGCGGACCAGACATGTTGGTTCCCTCTTCACGGTTCCTGTGCATGCAATGTCAATCACTGGTATTTGACACGCGAACTCGTATGTTCTACGAAGTTCCTGAGTTTCGCATAGCACTGGTATGTCGTTGTTGGCATATGGGTCGCGCGGGACATGACATTCATTTATTCCTAGGATGCAACTCAGTCCGTAGTCGGTTCTGCGCTATTCATGGTTTGGGGAGATCCTGTCATGCCCACGGACACACGTTCTGGCTTTCCATTCTTTTAGCTATGAATGGAGTGCCCACCCAGCCAGGAACAACTACGTGGTCGTACAAGCCTTCACTGTCGATGAGGATCACCATCCGGGTGAAAACAGGAAGCGTGTCCTTCGTCTCACTCACGAAGGACTATATTCGTCAGCGAAAGTGGTCTTTGCTCTCATTCAAAATTCCGTGGTGGACCCTGTGACTGGCACTGTCAGCGTGAAGATCTTGGAACAATACCGGAAATTTGATGGCTTCAAATCTATGTGCATCAGCTTGACGCTCGAGTCGACTTCGGAGAACGTGTCGCCTATTTCCATCAAGCGGGAACCTATTCTCATACGAAACGAGGTGCCGCTTCCCTATGACGACGATCTGGACTTTTGCAACGCATACTACGACATTTCCAGCGACGGCTACGCTAGGGGGTTGTTCACCCGGTATCCCAGCTGCACCAAGAATATGAGCACCGGAATCATGAAATTCTCGATCGACGCTATGCAGGATCACTGCGTGGTCACTTTGAGCGGGTTCTCACGCGAAGGGGAGTGGGATCAAACAGTTCCCCTTGCTGCCCACCATTCGTGGTATGCGACCAAGAGAGCGGTCTTGGATGGCACGCGAGGGAAGTTGTCCTACCTTCACGAAGACGAGGACGCGCACGGTGTGGATACTTCCATAGTTGTTGTCGACGTCGAGTAGTCGCCGGACTGTACACATCATGAATGTCGTCTTGTCGCTCGGTATCATGACTTCTTTTTCTCCCCCAGTCCGATGAGTAGCATCAATGATTGGCGGACTGTTTGGCAAAAATAAACAAACACAACTAACGACTCCATGCTAAGAGGCTTGTTACGAGTTCATGGACCATTGAGACGCCCTGCTCAGCATGTACTCGTACATTCGACTCGTATTCAGTCTACTCCGAGTCTGCCGAGTGGAAACACTATCGACCAACTAGAAAAAGATGGCATACGCATTCTTCAGGCTGTGCAAAGACGCGTCGAGACAAGAAAAGAGCTGCTGTCCAAGGTTCGTTCGAGATTCAGACGTTTCCCGTGGACTGATCCAAGGATAAGACGACGTCAGAATCCATGTCATCTCTGGAAGATATTGCGCGGGTGTGTCAGGACTCAGGTCAAGGAGTTGGAACCTCTGCACGACGCGTGGACGTCGTGGGTCAAAACCAGAGAGGTATGTCGTAACATTCTGCCGGTGGTCGATCGCAGTGTATGACGGGCCTCACTAGTCCCTGTTGGATATGCTCCCCCTGCTCAAGGACCCCGATCCAACCATGCGTGCCTTTGCCGAAGACGAGTTTACGATGCTCCAAGGGAGCCTGTCGACGCATCTCTCGACGACGTTCCCTTCTCTGCTCGTCCAGCTGTCGCAAACGCGGTCGTTTTCAGCACTGTTGGAGCTCAAGGCGGGCGTGGGTGACCCAAAGGCGGCGCTCTTCCTGACGGACTTGTTGAGGGTGTACGTGCGCTACGCTCATGCTCACGGGTGGCGTGCGGACGTGGTTTGGGGAACCGAATTGATGGGCGGAGGGATGCGGGATGCCATCGTGGAAGTCAAAGGGTCCGGCGCGTATGACACCCTGCGACGGGAAACTTGCGTCCATCACGTTCAACGCGTTCCAGCGACCGAAGCGAGCGGACGAGTGCATACCAGCACGGTCTCGATAATCGTGCGTTCTGTGCGTTCGGGACCGTCTCACATTCATTTGCAGTAGGGTGCTTCCACTCTGCGAAGAGGCCAAGCCCACCGCTGCGGACGACAACTTGCTCAAGATGGGAGACGTCAAGATCGATCGAGGTGATGCGTTCGCGCGGCGTAGGTGGACAGGTTCGCGGTCGTTCACGTTTCGCGTCGACCGTCGGTCACTCCTCACTTAGCACGTTAACAAAACGGAGTCGGCAGTCCGATTAACCCATGTTCCCACTAAAACAACGGTGTCAATGCAAGATGAATGGAGTCAACATCAGGTTCGCTGATCCACCCTGCCCTCTGTTTTAAAATCCGTAGTTTCTGGCGCCCATCGTCACAGAATAAACGTCACGCATTCCAAGGTCCTTCGGGGCTCATGGACATGAGAATTACGAGAGAGATCGCTGAGCGCCGGGCGACCTGCAGGGCCCTCATCCAGGCGAGTAGTTGGGTAAGTATTTCGCGCAGCAGTCCAGCCTGACATCCTTCCAGGACTGTATCGCCCACCACCGTATCAGTCTGTTGTTGATGAACCTTTAGTCTTTCATGGAGGCTGATGGTGTACATGAATTCTTGGACGCGATGCAGCGCAACTGGGAAGAAGAGATGATGGAAGTGGCCATGCATTTCTTTGACTTCTCCCGCTGCTAAATGGGCGCTTCGTCATCGACCGACTAGAAGGGTGTACCTCGGTGCTAACTATTGGAAAATAACTGGATGGGCCAATCGAACTAGATGGCAGTTGGGGGCTATGTGTAGTAGTCTTCTCGGCGGATGGCCTGCACCCCTTTGGCAGCCATGGACATGAGTGGCAAGTCAACAATGCACGCAGATCCAACAATACAAGGGAGAATGTCGTGAGTCTCACTGTCTTTGATGATGGAAGATGGATGACAGCGAGGGGGAACTGGGTTTGGACGCTACGCTCGTGCTTTTCTGCGCGTCTGTACGTGTTCTTGTATCGTGGGCACGCAGACCGCGCTCGGCATGGAGATCCATCGATACGTTGTTGGCTCTGACGATGGCAAAGGATTGAAAGAGCCGAGGCGAAATGGCCTTGTTCGCTATTTATTCATGTTTACTTTCACCTTCCTTACAGCGGCCCCTCTTATTCATACAGTCCACAGTTGACTATGGCCACTTGGTGCATATTTCCAGTAGAGGTCATGTGCGATGTTCTGTGCTACACGGGCCTTCGAGACGTTGTTAGATGGCGCAGGGTGAGTCATTTTCTGCCAGCTGTGCGTGATGAGTAGCGCGAGCTGCAACGATGTCACCGTTCTCTCTCAGGTTTCTAAGTGGTTTCGCACAATCACTCACGAGCACCGGATATGGAAGGCGTTCTATGTGTTAGAACTGGGTCCGCTCACTCCGCTATAGCTCCGGAACGTCGGAGCTAAGAGGTCGGATGGGTTTGGGACTTCGGCTTCAGCGACTCAAGCGGAGCGCTGCGCCCTTGCTGCTCACGATGTTAGTCCCGGATTTGCGGAGAGGACAACAGAGGGGAGGACAGGGGAGACTCGAAGTGGACTGAGTTGCGGAGTGAGGATATCTAGTCGATAATCAGACTGAAGGTACAGAGGTCGTATCTACAACTATATATACGGAGTGCGGACATCGCATTAGTAACAGAGTATAGCTATGAGTAAGACGGGAATGAAGATAACCGGAGGGCGGAGAATGGAGTCGGGGACATACATAGCCGGAGCTGTGCGGCATAAGCGAGCACAGGTGCGGAGGGATCTAAGAGGCGAGACTAAGACTAAAGAGATTACAAGGATGAACATAAGCGGAAAGGGAACTGAGGCGGATGGCGGAGTAAAACTCCGAAGGTGTGGCGTTGCGTCTAACGTGAGATCGCGGCGGAGTTCGTGAGTTCTTGGTGGCGGAGTGTGTCGGAACGTGGTGGAGCGGACTTGGGACACGGCATATGACAGTAAGTGTTAATCACATTCCTGACCACTCCAAATATTGGCTTTCCAGGTTTTGTTGGATATCTGGGCACCTGATGTGCAGAGAGAGCATCATTAGCTTATTTTAGGTGTGTAGTGGCATTATCAAATATGTATGAAAACATGGTGTTCATTTGGAAAATGCTTTTCAAGGATATCTATGGTGATTTTTGCATGATTAAGAATATTGGCATTGGTAAAATATCCATTGCATGCTTTGCCAGCTTTGAACAAGATATGCTCAGCTTCTTTTCCACAAGCTGATCCATAATTGGTAGATATAAAATCTGCCATCATTATTGATATCCATTTCCCATCTGCCCTTGATTTTGCCATCTCATTTTTGTGGACCCAGTAGACCTTACAATAGTCATTTGCATAGAAGGTGGATTTGTCATAAAACCACATTACAACATGGCACTCCCCTTTTGGCATAGTGTGGTCACTATAACCAACTTCCTTCAGTTTATTTTTCCATGCTCACATATAGTATTGAATCTGAAACATTGTGGGAAGGAATTTTGTTTGATGGTATATAATAATATCCTCATATTTGTGCCCATCACATATTGACTGGATAGAGATTTTGTCCACTGATAGTCCATCATGGTCATTTAGTAATGTGTTGTTGATAGTGAAATTGTCTTTTTCAGACCATGTGTCTCCTAGATGTCAGGGTGAACTAGAAAATGATACAACCCTAAGATCAAGATAGTCCTCAGGTTACCACTTGTTAACTAATACCCTTTGGAAGTGGAGCAATGGAGTTGGAATCTAGGCTGGGGTTGCCAGTTGTCATTCAGTGGGTTTATATATTCAAGGACTACATAGGTTTACATAAGGTGTTTTGTCTAAAAGAGTCCAAGCCCTTTGCCCTTGGATGCAGGAGTGTGAGTGAAACATATATCACATATGAAACATGGCAATGAAATGGAAATGAAGCATGTGTGATGTATAAGGCATCAAATGGAAGGGAAGCATGAGAAGCACTCATGAAATGTGAAGATGAAACATGATGGAATGGAAGAGAAGAGAAGCATGCACAGGCCTTTGACTGTGTCAAGGGTTGTGACATATGCAAGGTAAAATGAAGAGTAAGATGAGTGACGATGGTGCAGAGATCAGAGGGTGAGGCTATGGCCATTGATCCTGTGATAAGATAAAAGATGAGGTTCGATGAGATTAGATAAGAGGGAAAAAGAAATATAAGTTTGTAAGTCCTTGAGATGTCATCCGATAAGAACCAGATGAGGGGTGAAGTGTAACAGAAAATGAATAATGTCCTCTGCCTGTATGTATTTCCTGATGCCTTGGAGATGCTCATGTATCTCCTTTGCAAGCTCATCCTTGTCAAGCAGACAGGTATTCCAAGTACTATAAAGATTGATTAGAAGATCGTCATGACATTCAATAAAGAAATGTATTTATTTATGAAAGTTTTGGACTATAAGTTTTCCTTTCTGATATGTTTCAGCAGTTTGTTCTGATGCTGTGATCCATGTGAGAAGTTCCAACACTGGCTTGCAATAATTTCACAGTAATATTTTCATCATTTCAAGCTGTTTCCATAATAAATTATCCCTTTCAAACAGATTATGACCAATTCCAAAATGGCATTGTGGAAATAGAATGTTATTAAAATTGAAGAGTGTAGAATTACATGTGGGAATAAGGGAAGGTGCCTGTTTGTATTCAGATAAGTTTTCCTACTCATTATTGCTTTTGTCAGCTTTCTTTTAATCATCTGACTGTCATATCCTGACAACTCCAACCCCTATGTGCTCCCTTTAGATCATTACCAAATCCTTCGCACACTGTCACCTTCAGATCTTCGCACTTCATCTCAGAGTATCTTTTTAACCTTTAGACTTTGTCCACACTGCCTCCTAATATCTCTGTTTGTACTTTTCTTTTATTTCCTTTTGCTGTGACCTGCATTCCCCATATCTATGACCTTGTGTTTTACATGCTACCTATAATCCTATCATTTCTTTTGCCACTCCATATGCCTCTTCCCTTTCATTGCTATGATACTTATGGACCCTGCATCAGGATCATATGGTCTCCTGTATTCTTTACTTTGGACTCCAATTATTACTTAGTATATAACCCTATGACCTCTGCCATATATCCTCAGTATGAATATCAATTTAGTTTTCTTCTCACACATCCTGTCACTGTTGTTTGTTCTCAGATTCAATCACAAACTTGCTAGGATTCATATAAGCAATCAATCCACCAGGCCCAAAGCTGACTATAAGCTGGGGATATGACAACAATACCTTCCAGATCAACACAGGAACTAGAATCAGTGGACTAGAAACTGATACAACCCTAAGACCTAAGTCCTTAGGTTACCACTTGGCAACTAATACCCTTTGGAAAGAGGAGGGGAGGAGTTGGAATCTAGGCTGGGTTGGCCTTAGAGAGGAAGATGCCTAAGTGAACTAGACTGGGGTTGCCAGTCAACGTTCACTGGGTTTATATATTCATGGTCTACATAGGATTACATAAGGTGTTTCGTCTATAACAGTCCAAGCCCTTTGCCCTTGGGCGCAGGAGTGTGGCTGAAATGCATTGTAGAGCTCAGTATTGCTCTAGGGTGATATCCATGTGATTGGCCACTTTTCAAGCCTTCCCTGACGACACCTAGTCCAACCCCAACCACCTGACGACGTCTCGGGCCAAAAGACCGATGGCCTGGACCGCTTTCGGCCCTATTGCAAGTGGACCGACGTTCTCGGCCCAAAGTCCGCACGACCGACACTTTTTCCCACGGTCTGGACCATGTGTCGGCCCATCCTACAGTCCTCAGACTGCTTCCTTTCACTTCGGATCACCCTATTTAGGTCTCCCCTATCTCTGATAGCATGTAGTACCTTAGCTACAAGGCCTGACGACGTTTTGGGCCTACTTAAGGACTTCACATGTATTTACACATGTATCTACCTTTACCTGCCTTTTCCTACCATCTACCTGCACTTCTACCACCTGTCAGACCGCCTGAAAACCCTTCCCAACAACCAAAGACCTTCCTACCTACCTCCTCTACCTTCCCCCAGTCTCTCCTCAACCTCCTCGACCGAGTCCACACTTTGGACTTTCGGACTCCGCTTTCCCGTGCCTTCGGACCAAGTGTTGGACCATCCTTGAGGCCTCAAGGCATCAGCAAACACTCTCGAACCCCCTTTGGGTTGAGCCTATTGTGCCCAAGACCCCTACCATTGGTCCCCTGTGTGTAAGCACAGAGAGGATTGCTGTTTTACAGCGTATCAAATGTGAAACATAGCGATGAAACGGAGATGAAACATGTGAGATGGAAAAGTGGTGAAATGGAAGAGAAGCATGAGAAGCGTCCATGGAAAGTGGAGATAAAACATGATGGAATGGAAGAGAAAAGAAACATGCACAGGCCTTTGGCTGTGTCAAGGGTTGCGACATGCACAAGGTGAAATGAAGGTGAAATGAGTGATGATGGTGCAGAGATCAGAGGGCGAGGCTAAGGCCGTTGATCCTGTGATAAGATAAAAGATAAGGTTTGATAAGATTAGATAAGAAAGAAAAGAAAGATAAGTCCATAAATCCTTGAGATGTCATCCGATAAAGACCAGATGAGGGGCGAAGCGTAACAGAAACTAAGTAAGTGAAATAACTTAGTCAAATGGATTCCTGGGTGTTCGGTATTCCTGATGTCAAAGATTTAAAGGAATTGTTGGTTTACCAATAAATCTAGCAATTGATGATGTGAGGTTGACTAGACTTTTGGTGATGTTTTGCTATACTCTGGGCTTGTTTGAACTCAGTTCTGATGTGTCTCAGGCTTGAAGTAAGGAGTAGCTAAGATGTAGTGCTTAGAAGATGTGAAGTTCTCCAAGTATTCTTGTACTAGACTTGTACAAGTTACAGTGTCAATCAATAGAATGACCACTTAGAGGGTTCCGATTTGAATAAACAATTCTATGCAGTGATAGATTAAGGATTGTTCCACTAATGCACTAGACAAAGGCTTGGCTCTGTGGCTTGCTCTTGCCTAGTTGACAGAAAGATAGATTGCAGATAGAAAGGTATAGAGTAGGACTGACTTGTTGGTCCTTTGATTGGGGCTCTAGTGCTCCCTAGATGACTGATGGTAGTCTGGGATAATAGCTGATTACTGTATCCCTTAGCCAGATGTTGCTTTGTTTAGACAAGGGATTTTTACAGTGCTTGTCATTGGAATCACACACTAGTCTGCAGAGAACTCAGTGAAAAAGAATTGATTCAGGCTTATACAGAGCTTCTATTTATACACAACAGAAGCCCTGCTGACTACAACTTTCCACAGCTGCTAGATGCCAGAAGATCATTCTCTGATCATTGATTGGCCAGTTTCTTGACTTCTTTTGACTTCCAATGACTTGTTCTGACTGCCTATGACTCAGACTGACTGTGCTTTTGATGGCACTAGTCACCTTTCATATGCTAG
>JBBPMC010000957.1:0-14637 GCA_038090115.1 Strobilomyces echinocephalus
GTCAGTAAGGCACGATGGCAAGCAAAGAGCGTGGAGCACCTTGTCTGGGTCAGGCTTGTCCGGCTGTGGCTTGCGCTTCTTCTCCGTGCCGAGGGAAGAGAAAAAGTCGACGGCACCGTCGAGGGTTCGTCCAGACGTGGAGGGTTCGCCGTAGTCGTCTGTGTAGGAGTCGTACCCGGTCGGCAACTGTTGCGCGAGATGGCGCGACGGGCTGGAAGGGACCTGTGCGCCGGAAGGGTGCAGCAGCATCCATTCGTCGCGCTGCAGCTTCGTTTCTGTGGTGGTCGTTGGGGGAAGGAGAGGGTCGTCCTCGGCGGCCTGCGCGTGCGAGGTCCGCTTGAGACTCTCTGCGGTCGGAATATCCTTTGCGAGCAGCTGGGAACGAGGTGAGCCATGCGCCGCGCGAGGCGAAGAGAATGCGGACCCCCTCGCCGTCGATGTCGATGTTCTTTTCGACCCACATGTCGTCGTCGTTGGGGTCATCGTCGGTGATGTGGACCGAGTCGTGCGTGCTCTGTCTGTGCTTCTTCGAGGACGATTTTTGTTTCTTTCGTGCGTAGATTTCGTCCCTGTCTCTGGGGCGTTTGCTTTTAGGCATGGTTGGAGCCAACTCGCGATCGCCCAATCAGGAAATTTCCCCTGAGTATCGTGGGAGTCGGGGATTACACTTTTACAAACATAATCAGTGCGCAATTTTTAACTGTACTAAGCGAAGCCCGTGATGGGAGCGCCAGACCCAAAACCATCTTCCGCCCAACAAGCTAGGTCCGTTATTTGTGCTGGCAGATTGTTTTTCACTAACCTTGGTGTCAGTGCACCAAAAACAACCAAGACAGGTGTCAGGGAAGATAAACTCGGAGCGCAGAAGTTGGTCGCTATTTTGATGCTCGTGACTCGTGGTTAACAGTTCTATCTCAAAGGCCAGCGGATCGCTCTAAGTATGAAGGAAGAGATGTTGGCACCAAAGCCAAGTAGGCAACCTTGACTCGTTACATAGTTCTTTCAGGCCTCTGCAGGCTGATGTTTGCTGTGTCAGTGTATGTATTGTAGTCTATGTCAGCTTAAAGTCCCAAGCATCATGGTCTCATCACAAAAACTGATAATCACATCCCGACGAGAGGAAGTGGTACCATCATACTTGGAAATAAGTGAAACGTGCTTGAAATCGGCGACAAATTATGCTACTGATTGCTACGATCTCCTAGTAAAAATCAGTGACACCTTCCATAGTGAAGTTCACTGATTCTGCCGCTGTTTTCGTCGCTTTCTCTTCAATCCAAAAACATTGTCACAAGGTGCTTTCGCTAATGATGGTCAGCGTTAATTGAGCTGGAGGGTGATTTCCTCCCCCAGGCTGAATGTAACATTCATGAACTGGAACGATCTGAGGGTTTGCAATTGGCGCTGGAGCTCGTGTGTGCCGCCGTTTTCCCACGGCGTCTGCAGAACTCCGCCGACAGTCTAGAGTGTTGCAGTTAGTAGTAACACTGCTGCCTCGACCATCATTCTGCAGGACGTCCCCGCATTTTTACGAACTACAGCGAAAGAGAGGTATTCGATATATGGTGCAAAGTGTGATTGAGGGTTGACGGCGTCATTCAGGGAGATCTCCTCGCTAGGGCGAGTCAGAGAGCTGGTCGGCTCACATGGATTCAAAAAGTGCTTGGCTCAGTCAGATTTTGTTGGGTTTGAGAAAGCTGACTTACTCCAGTTGAAGAGCTGCATTCACGGGCAGAATCACTTGCGGCCGCATTTGACCAAGGCAACAGGGCCACTACAAAGTACATCGACGAGGCGGTCTCGCTTGATCGCGAAGCACTGGAACTTTGTGGACCTGGCCACCACACACGATCTTTGTCTTTGGCCACCCTTGCAGTTCACCTTTCGAGTCGCTACAGCCAGTTCGGAATCATGCAGGACATCGAGGAGGCCATTGTTCTCGACCGAGAGGTGCTGTCGCTTCGTCCAAAAGGTCACCCTGATCGTTCCACATCTCTGAATAATCTCGCAATCCGTCTCACCACTCGCTACGACCAGCTCGGGGACTTGCAGGATCTCGAGGAGGCCATTGTCCTCGACCGAGAAGCACTGTCGCTCCGCCCACCGGGACACCCTGATCATTCCAAATCTTTGAACAACCTTGCAGTTGATCTCGCCACTCGCTACAGCCTGTTTGGGTCCTTGCAGGATCTCGAGGAGGCCATTGTCCTCGATCGAGAAGCACTGTCGCTTCGTCCACAAGGTCACCCTGATCGTTCCATGTCTTTGAATAACCTTGCAATTCGTCTCAGCACTCGCTACAATAAGCTCGGGGACTTACAGGATGTCGAGGAGGCCGTTGTCCTCGACAGGGAAGCACTCTTGCTTCGCCCGCAGGGACATCCTAATCGTTCCGTGTCTCTGAACAGTCTTGCGATTCGTCTTACTACTCGCTACAATCGGCTTGGGGTCTTGCAGGATCTCGAGGAAGCCATTGTCCTCGCCCGAGAAGCACTCTCGCTTCGCCCGCAAGGACACCCCGACCGTTCCATGTCTCTGAATAGTCTTGCAATTCGCCTCACCACTCGCTATAATCAGCTCGGAGCCTTGCAGGATCTCGATGAGGCCATTGTCCTCGACCGAGAAGCATTGTCGCTCCGCCTACCAGGTCACCCTGATCATTCCACATCTTTGAATAATCTTGCAGTTGATCTCTCCGTTCGCTATGACCTGCTCGGGAACTTGCAGGATCTCGAGGAGGCCATTGTCCTTGATCGACAAGCACTCTCGCTTTGCCCCCAAGGACATCCACTTCGTTCCGAGTCTTTGAAAAATCTTGCAATTTACCTCAGCACTCGCTACAATCGCCTCGGAGCCTTGCAGGATCTCGAGGAAGCCATTGTTCTCGCCCGAGAAGCATTGTCGCTTCATCCGCAAGGTCACCCTGATCGTTCCATGTCTTTGAACAGCCTTGCAGTCCGTCTCTCCACTCGCTACAACTTGCTTGGGGTCCTGCAGGATCTCGAGGAGGCCATTGTCCTTGACCGAGAGGCACTGTCGCTTTGCCCATCAGGACACCCTGGGCGTTCATTGTCTCTGAACAACCTTGCGGAAAAACTTCTGATTCGGTATTACGAGCTCAAGACCTCGCAGGATCTCGAGGAGGCCATTGTCCTCGACCGAGAAGCACTCTCGCTTCGTCTGCAGGGTCACCCTAATCGTTCCATGTCTTTGAACAACCTTGCAGTCCGTCTCTCTGCTCGTTATAACCTGCTTCGGGCCTTGCAAGATCTCGAGGAGGCTGTTATGCTTAGCCGAGAAGCGCTCTCGCTTCGCCCACCAGGACACCCTTGTCGTTCCACATCGTTGAACAACCTTGCAGCTGACCTTGCCACCCGCTACGATCGGCTGGGGATCTTGCAGGATCTTGAGGAGGCCGTTGTCCTCGACCGAGAAGCACTGTCGCTTCGCCCACAGGGACACCCTGATCATTCCGCATCACTAAATAACCTTGCTCGTCATCTTCTCACTCGATACCATCAACTTGTGTCCAGGCAGGACCTCCACAACCCATCCACAGCGGTGAGTCATCGTACATTAAACCACTGCTATATTTAGTTCTTACAGTTATGATAACAGAACGATCTCCAAGAGGTATTCACTCTGTATGCACAGCTAGCACATATATCCAATACGGTGTCTCTGGCTGACTTGGATGCCTCTCGAGCATGGATTCGCGCAGCTGAAAACCTCAAGCATTCATCAACCCTTCTCGCATATGAAACATCCCTTCGATTACTCGTCGAACATCTTTCCCTACTTCCCACTCTACCGCAACATCATGACATCCTGAAGAAGCACTCATCATCACTCGCAGTGGATGCCTTTTCAGCGTCTCTTCGTAATGGTGCGCTGCAGTTTGCGGTGGAGCTGCTAGAGCAAGGCCGGGGTGTCTTTTGGAACCAACTCACTCGTTTTCATTGCCCACTTGACAATGTCAGTGCATCAGGCACTGCTGGAAAGATGTTGGCAGGCGAGTTCACTCGTTTATCTTTGCTCATTCGTAAGGCCCTCCATTCTCCTGGGATGGATCAACATGAGCAATTGTACCGCTACAATCTAGAAATGCAAAAAATTGTAACTGCCATCCGTAACTTGCCTGACTGCTCTCGTTTCCTTCTGCCATTATCGTTCTCAGATCTCCGACGCGCTGCCAGTGCTGGACCTGTCATTATCGTGAATGCAAGCCAATATGGCTGCGATGCCCTCATCATTTTCGAGGACCAGGATCCGGTTCATATTCCCCTATCAATCACCAAGCAAAATGTTCAGCACTTGTCCTCGACACTTCGTAGCCTGACTGCACGTGCAACGACGATGAACGCGACCAACACTCTTGGTTATATATTACGGGAACTCTGGGATGATGTTGTTTACCCTATCACCCGCGTTCTCCAGATGATAATCCCGTTGGAGTCCCGCATTTGGTGGTGTCCCACCGCCGAATTTTCTAGCTTGCCCTTACACGCTGCTGGCCCGTACAGAAGAAGTCAGAAGAACCTCACAGGTCTCTACGTCTCCTCTTATACCCCCACCTTGAGCGCTCTCATCCGCACCAGACGTCCCCGTTTATTGAAATCGATGGGGAACGTGAAGCGCTTCGTTGGCATTGGTCAAGCAAATGCTACTGGGCAGAGGGAGCTTTTCTCTGTTAGCTCTGAACTGGCCACGATCTGTCAGTATATCAATGAGGCTGCCGCGTTCACGGAAATCGAGGGTGAAGAATCATGCATACCACGAGCTGCTGAGGAGCTCGAGAAAAATGACTGGGTGCACTTCGCATGCCACGGTCTTGCAAAGAGCAAAGAGCCCTTCCAATCCGCGTTCGCTCTGAGTGACGGGCACTTTACTATCGAGCGCATCATCCGCTGCAGTCTTGAGGACCCTGAATTTGCGTACCTTTCTGCATGTCATACAACTGTTGGAGACAAGGAGAGTCCAGATGAAATGATCCATCTCGCGTCGGCGATGCAGTTCATCGGCTTCCGTTCGGTGATCGGGACGATGTGGGCGGTGGACGATGGCGAGACGAACAAGATTACCTCGACGTTCTATCCACTCATGATGGATGAGTCTGGTTGTCTAGACCATACACGTGCGGCGTTCGCGCTGAACAAGACGATGAGATCGATCGATGTACCGGTCGATCAACGCATCCTCTATGTGCACATTGGTGCTTAGCAAATTTTCTAGCTGGTTCCTTTGGCAGAGATCAATTAATTCCTACATTGAGGAAAGAAAGCCCAACTCAAGTTAATGGATCTTTCATTCACATGTCTTGTATTTGTGTTGGACAGTGCTTTCGGGATTTGACAAGATGAGGGAACATAGGACTTCCAGATGACGAGCAGTTTCTGTTGTCACAACATGGTGCAACACATCTAATCGTTCTTCATCGATGCATCTGCCATGACCTACACTTCTTGCTTGAGGCGAACTATTGTTTGAGATATCATGTCCATGATAATTTGTAAACAAGGTTTCTGCCAACATTTCGCCTTAGAGTACCTACAACATGGACTGTTCTCCAACAGGTGTAGCGAGAATGGTTACAGGCGCAACTGGGAATGCTGTACGAGTCGATAACAACGATCCTTCATAAATGCGCATGATAAACCAAATAAAATGACATCTATGATATCCTTGCTATCTCCACCGCCATGCGGTCCTTGGCTAGACCGGTTCCCAGGCCAGCGTACGATAGCGTCGCGTAGGTTCCTTTGGACAAGTACGACGGGTTCACGACCATCACGCTGTCGACTACCTGACGGGGACTGTTGATCCAGCCACATAGCAGCATGAAGCACAAATACCCACTTTTGCGAACTGCTTCAACCGACTCGGAAGTACCAGCACGTCCGGTGCACATTCCTCCTCGTTCTCGACAAACTTGGCCCCCTCCGAGTGCGTCACGTCGAGGTTGACCTCGTGTGCTACCTCCAACGGAGCAGGAAATATCGGGTAAAAGCTGTTCGGGGAATGTTATGCGGCCCTCGAGGCATAAGAACGAACAACTTGCCTTCGTTGCTGGAAGATATTGCGCGCGAGATTGGACATGCTGTCCGTGGCGGGCTCGGACGTCGAAATAAGCGGATCTACCTCGGGCATTCGTCTAAAATATTCCTCTTTCCGAACATGAAACAACGTATCAACGCTCGTCACCGCAAACGAAACCCCATTTAGAGAGAAATGACAAGGGTTCGGAAGTAAACGGATGCGCTACACGACGCGTGCATTTAGAACGATGTACCATTGGCACGGAACCATGCTCACAGGATCATTGCTGAACTCTGGCTCGAGCTCGCACTGCGGGTAGACGGCGTGGTTGCTGATCACGTCGTTGATGCTCGGCACCAACAGTATCGTGCTTCCCAGACTCTGGAGCAAGAAATCCTGGAGTTTCTCAGTGAATTGCCGATCGAATAGTTGTTTGGGTGTTTCATCCAGGTCCCCGTCTTTGATGCGCGAGTTTGTTGCATCGACAAAAGGACCAATCTGGTGGACACGCCGACCATCAAAATAGATTCCAGAACGGGTGAGCAAGACTTCATACCAAAAGAACGACCGCTGGTGTGTTTTCTTTCACCTTGGCGAGCAAGCCTGCCCAGGGTTTGTATTCCAAGTCTGAGTCCGAGCTGAACGGACCGCACGCAATACAAATAGAAAAGGCAGTGTTGGCGTCGCTCGGAGGCGACGGTGGCATTTTGAGCGGGGGTAGCTAGAGCGTTCGGGTCAGTCTCAACCAAACACGAGGATGAACGAGGACAGCGCACCGACAATATCTCTTCCACGACGTAAGAATTACCCCCGCCGTTGCGCCCCCGCAGTGCCACGATCGCCCCAGGAAAGAAGCTCACCCCGCCCACGCCCTTGATCGCACCGCGGAGCTTGGCGTCTGGGGCGAGCCGTATAGGTACGCGGACGCCGGAACCCATCATTCGCGAAGACTCGAGGACCAAAGACGTCTCGTTGAGCTTCGCTCCAGACGCGGACACTTCGGCATCGTGGACGATCCTTCCAACAACGGTGGTCATTTCCTGGCGCGGGGTGAATCATTCGCATGGTCGAGCGAGGGAGACGAACCTCCGAAGCAGCGTTCGGATCGGCAAACTCGTCGACGCCATAATGCTTCTGCACGAGTACCGCAAACTCGTCGATGCGATCATCGAGCTCTGGTCATCCCCCACCGGTCAGCCTGCCCGCATAGAGAAATTCCTTGAACGATGCCGCGCGCACCTTCGCTCCTTTCCGTCACCTTTTCGTACATGTATCGATCTGACCCGACGGCGTCGTCAGCAGCGAGCATCACGAGAACGCGACCGGACGGGCTCACACGCGCGGCCACTCCGGAACGTCTCGTCCGACCTGGACCACGCGAACGCGACCTTGTTGGGTCCTGCGTCGAGGACATGGCTCGCCCCCGCGCCTAAACCCACTGCCGCACGCCCCCGCGCCCGCCCTCGCCCGAACGCAGGTCCGGTTGCTGCGCGCAATGCAGCCGCGGTCTGCCGTCCGAGCTCTTGCTGCAGGCGTGCCTTAAGGTCAGGCACGGACTGGGCCGAAAAGACGGCGAGTGTGCTTGTGGTGGAGTAGGATAGGGCCTGCCACTTGTACGAGAGTTCCTCGACGGAGAGGTTGTACATGTTGCACATGCTCGCGCCTGTGACGAGTTAGGTTATGGAAGAAACGATCGCGTTCCGCGCTCACATTCTTGAACAAGGGCGTCGTCTGCGGCAACGGCGTCGCTAAAATGCTGGGCGATTTGGCCGCGGGTGGCTTCGAGCGAGTCCTTGGTCGACATCAATGGCGACGCGTGGCGCGTCTGCGTGGGAGCAAGCCACAGCCAAGTAACAGTGATATATTAGTTGGCCGCATGGGCACGGCAGCCCTACAGGTGATAATACAATTGAACACATGGTAGGATAGTGATACGGCGACTGCGAAGGAGGCACGGCCAGGCAGTCGAGACATGAGATGGAGGTTACAGGGAGAGATATGAGGGGGGCGACAACGGGAATAATGGAAACAACAGCACGTGGTCTGACAGAAAACGAGGAGCGTAGAAACACGTTCACGAGACAGAATTCCTATGCTGTTTGATCTTCATCATTGGCGGGGCCGTCGTCCCTGTCGTCCTTGGCGTTCCCATTGCTCTCGGAATGAGATAGCGAACTTTCTCGCGCGAGACTTATCGAGTTTGTCGGGGATATGGACAGACCCTGATGTGGCGAGGATGCATGAGGAATGCTGGTGCGACGGTCGATGAGCAGTGGGTGAGAGAGCGTGCAGGGCATGCCTACTTTTCGGGATTTGGAATGGCGGTGCCAACGGCAGTTTGTGGGGCTCTACCGGCTCTGGAGAGCGCATAGTCACCCGAGTCAAAGTATTTGCGATCCTGCTGATGCGGACGATGTGTTCAGTAGACGAGAACCGAGGGTGCATGGGACAAACCCGCTGCATCCTGGAGAGGAGGTCCTTGCGAGGCATTTGGCCATACTTTTGCAAGACCAGCCGGTCCTGCTCCGAGAGTTTCTGACGGGCAAAGCGTCAGAGGACGGGGACAACGCTGAGCGTGCTACACACGCTGATGTCGATCTTGTTGCGCTTGGCGGGGAGCATGGCGGGGGAGGAGGAGTGGGGACAACCCAGCTGGACTTTGCGTCGAGCGTGATCTATAGAAATAGCGGAGCGACGGAGTTTGAATGCACCCTCATCCTCATGTTTCGCAAGTCGGAAGTGGCCGAGGACTAGACGAGGGGCTCTTCGTCCTCTGGCTCGGCTTGGTCCGGCACGTCGCACAATATCGAATCCATCTCTAACCCACTCCCCTCCGTCGTCACCTCTTCTCCATAAGGGCCCTCATGTGACCCCCACCCCATCACGTCCACAAACACCGCCGGGGTCTCCCAGTCCTCGCACCGCAATCCACTCCCAACCGGGTCTACCTTGCCATCCTCGACGCCCAGCTGATCTAGACGGCTTGAACGCGTGTTGATGTCCGCCAGCGAACCGATAAGAGATTGGTCATCAGACTCGCGTTCGCTCAGAATACGCCACATCCCACCCTCAGACAAGGCTTCAGCGAATACATCCATGTCGCCTGGTACCGTCGGAGAGGAACATGGCGATGGCCACGTCTCCATCTCTGGCAGCTCAACCCACGCGTCGTCGTCGTCCATTTTGTCCATCTCTACCTCGGGTAGGCATTCCAGCAGACCGTCGTCTTGCGTTGATGACGCGATTCCTGACGTTTTCCCTGCCACGGGCTACAAAGTCCGTATATGTATGACGCGTGCCCTCGCTTAGGTGACGGAACACAACCGACCTTGAAACGACGTTGCGGAACCCCCATCCGGAACAGTTGCTCCAGACCCGCACACAAAACCTGTTCGTCCGTGAGAACTGGCGTCTTTGAGTGTTCATCCGTTTCCTCTTCTAATGTCTCTAGAGCGGCGTCATCAATGCACGAGGACAAGGCGGCGGAGGCAGTCTGGAGGACAAATCTGTGCTGCTTGCGAGCGATCTACGACATCATCGGAATCAATGCCGAAACACCACATGCTGACTGATACCCTTATTAGACGCTTGCATTTCGACACGAATTTGTGATTTTCGGAGCGGGTCATGATTTCTACGATGGAATGGGCAATCGACGGAAAGTATTGCATCTCTAGGTCAAGCCTCTGACAGTAACTCGAGTGAGGCGCTGACAGCTGATGCATATACGGACCTACCTTGCACCAGGGTCCAAATATGAGAGGATAGCGGCTATATACATTGAGTGCGGATCGATCCGACCTCGTCACAAGTGCGAACGGACCTTGCGAGGTGGTATATTAAGAACTGCTCAATCACACGATTGAGGAGCGTTTCAGCAGGGAGAAAGAGAGTTGGAGAGAACGGATCGATTTCTTCGACTAACAAACCAGAATCGGCAGTGTCACTGCGCATGCTTCTCCATATATAGCCAAGGTGCAAGGAAACGAGATTGGCATGGGGACGTGACGCGTCAGGTAATGGGCGCGACGGTGTCAACGTCACTGAGACGAGAAGTCAGGCATGGCCAGCAAGAAAGGAAGTGAACTGGTTTCCAACGTTTGGGCAGACCGTCCGCGTCATCCACGAACGGACACGACACGTTGTTGAGGCCGAGCCGATCTGCGTTCTAAATGAAAGAAGTGAGCGCGTCGGATCGAGTTAAGTGGACTCAGAGCCATGCCGTTTTGAACTGCGCTTGGAGGTGGCGCACAAGTCCCGAGCGCGCTATGTCGTACGCGGGGACTTCTCGGCCGTCGAACGATCCGGAGAGCGAGATGGCGATGTCAGACATCCAGAGCACGTCGAGTTCCTTTGGCAAGCGTCCTTTGAGGTGGTGTACAGCGTCTGAGGGAGATCCATGGACGAGATTGTGGGTGATCTTGAGGCGGAGGACGTGGTCCTGGGACGCGACGCGGATCGCAGACGGGGACGAGAAGGAGGGCATGGTGCGATAGGGGTGGGGAAACGACAAATAAATGAATAAATTGATTACGAGATATCCAAGCGAAAATAATAAAAAAGAATAGGGTTGTTATCTCGGTAATCACAGCCTCGTCTGCCCACCATCGAGCCATCCATCACACGGCGATCTACCTTTTGCTGTTGAACGGTCATGGTGCGTCTTCGTCATCGTCCACATCGACCTCGCCAGCTGACCTTTCGTTCGCAAGCTTGACGAGCTCGACCAGAAAATACAGGACGTCCTCAAGCGCATCGAAACCGAACGGAAGGTCCTCGATGCATCCAGGCATCTTCGTCAAGCGACCTCGAATCCAGACGTCCTGAGGCGCAACGATGCAAAGATTCGCGAAGCAGAGCGTTCCTTGTCCTACTTCGAGGACACCCTCCGCGAGCTGCAGGCCCGCAAGAAGCTTCAGGCGCAGCGCGACGATCCCTCGCGGTCCGGTGCCTTCCAATTATCCCCGTCGTCCGCCAAGTCCAGCCGTGGCGCAGACAGAGACCGCACCCTTCCCCAAGTTCCTCCTTCCTTTGACACTGCAGGTCTTGGCGGGCGTGCCGGGTCCCCTGATACCTCCCAGAAGCTCCTCGGAAGCGAGGAAGGCACCCCCCAGATCAAGCAATACTCGAACCTTGACCTGATCAAAGCCGATACCCCTTATGCTACCGACAAGATATCCAAGATGCTCCATCAGCTCGAGTTCAAGCTCCAGGTCGAGTTGCAGTACAAGAAGGGCATCGATAAGATGGCCAAGTTATACCAAGCGGATGGTGACAAGAAGTCGCGTGCGGATGCCGAGAGCAAGCGAGTGGAGAGCGAGAAGAAGATTCAACTCTTGCAGTCGGCTCTGAAGCGATACAAGACCTTGCACATCCTAGACGACGTAGAAGAAGAGGATCAACAATCTGGTGAGGTTTAGCGCTGGCTACTTCCGTCACCAGCAGTTCTAAATTGCAGCCACAGGCACAGGGGGTGAACGAAAAGATAACATGCGCGCCAAGCCGCTGTCTGGGAAGTTGTTTGTCACCCTCAAGGGTGCCCGGGAACTTGACCACCCCCCAATCGTATCTTCCGGCCGAATGCGCTCCTCATCCAAACAAATCGTGGAAACTTACGTTTCTCTGAAGATCGAAGGTACTCAGCGCGCTCGCTCCCATCCGTCTCGCACGGACCGTTGGAATGAAGACTTCGAGATCACGGTCGACAAAGCAAACGAAGTGGAGATCGCAGTATACGATAAGCAGGTTTCGGAGCCACACCCTGTTCCTATCGGTCTACTTTGGATCCAGATCAGTGATCTTGTCGAAGCGCTGAGAAGGCAGAAGGTCATGATGGACAGTGGTCAGGGCGGCTGGGTGACAGCCGGTGCCATGGACAGTGATGCGACTATTGGAAGACCGCATGCTCCACCTGGTGCCTTCGGCGATGTGAATGCGCCCTTGAACCTTGTTCCCGGGGCGGCGGGTCCGACAGGTGGATCAATGGCCCTTGGGAGTCAAAACGAAGGCATCGATGCCTGGTTTGCCGTCGAGCCTGCCGGTGCATTGGCTCTGCATTTGAACTTTGGTTCGTACCTTGTATTGTTGCGCCGCAAGACTTTATTCATAGCGCCACAGTCAAAGAGAACGTCAGGAAGCGCCCCATGGACGCTACCGGAGGTCTTGGTCGTCAAGGCGCCGTCAGGAAGCGCAAGGATGAAGTTCACGAAATGAACGGCCACAAATTCATCCAGCGACAATTCTATCAGATCATGCTCTGTGCTTTTTGCAGCGATTTTCTTCTCAACGCCGCTGGATACCAATGTGAAGATTGTCGTTACACGTGTCACAAGAAATGTTATGAAAAGGTTGTCACAAAATGTATCTCCAAATCGAACACCGGGGTATGCAGTCCTTTTCGGTTGTCGTCTCGTTTTGTGACGTCTATTCCGTATAGGATGGCGACGAAGAGAAGATCAACCATCGGATCCCTCACCGATTCGAGCCTATCACTAATCTCGGCGCTAACTGGTGCTGCCATTGCGGTTATATCCTTCCACTTGGTCGGAAGAATGCCCGACGGTGCAGCGAGTGTGAGGTAACCTGCCATGCCAACTGTGCGCACCTCGTTCCGGATTTCTGCGGCATGTCCATGGAGACCGCCAACCAATTGCTCCGTGACTGGCGCGATATCAACCGAGCGCGTGGAGGTAGAACCATCGCCTCTGCGAGACCAGTCACGCAAGTCCAAACTCCTCAGGCGCAGGTTCTGCCACTTCCATCAGTCGACGTTTCCATCACTCAGGGTGTCGACCGATTACACCTCACAGGAACAGCAGATATACCATCCTCCGAGCCATACGGTCGTCGCACACCTACACAAGATGGGGTCGATCTTCGGTACCACCAACAATCTTCGAGCGTCCCACCTCGGCCTCCCCCTGGAGCGAGAGTCGCGGTTCCCCCCGCTTATCCGAACGAACCATTACTCCCTCCGGCAGGTCCTTCAGCCTCAGTGGGATATGAACAGGAAGAGTACGGCATCTCTCAGGTGGGTTGTGATTTAAACGATTTAAGGCGTATTGCGTGCGGAAACTGATCGCGGTCAGAAACAGCCTACATACCCTCAGCAGAGTTTACCTCCTCAGGTTTCCCCTCCACCACCACAACAACAATACGCGCCACAGCGAACCCAGCAGGCTGAGGCAGTCGCTGCGCTCCAAATGTCCCCTACTCAGCGCGCGCCCACTCGCAAGCGGAAAGTTGGTCTCGACGATTTCAACTTCCTAGCTGTTCTCGGAAAGGGAAATTTCGGCAAAGTCATGCTCGCAGAGGAAAAGAAAACCAATGCGCTATACGCGATCAAAGTCCTGAAGAAGGAGTTCATCATCGACAATGACGAAGTGGAGAGGTACGATTCCCGTGCTGCGGTATGGTCGATAAGGAACGTTGATGGTCGTTTAGCACTCGTTCGGAGAAGCGCGTATTCCTGGCCGCAGCTCGCGAACGTCATCCTTTCTTGCTCGGTCTTCATTCGTGCTTCCAGACGGAGACTCGTGTCTACTTCGTGATGGAGTACGTGAGCGGGGGAGATCTCATGTTGCATATCCAGCGCAAGCAGTTCTCCCTCCGTCAAGCAAAGTTCTATGCGTCCGAAGTTCTTTTGGCGTTGGAATACTTCCATGCAAACGGGATCATCTATCGGCAAGTCGTCTTTATACTGTGCTGCATTCACATCGAGCTGATCGTGAACAGTGACTTGAAGCTGGACAACATTCTACTGACGCTCGATGGTCACGTCAAGGTTGCAGACTATGGGCTTTGCAAGGAGGACATGTGGCACGGTTCTACGACGAGCACCTTCTGTGGCACGCCAGAGTTCATGGCTCCCGAGGTTCGTCCCGTTAGCTGCCGAATGGCCATGCGGTTGACGTTCTACTTGCCAGATTCTTCTCGAACAACGCTACGGACGCGCTGTTGACTGGTGGGCATTTGGCGTACTGACGTACGAAATGCTGCTTGGACAGTCACCTTTCCGAGGTGACGACGAAGATGAAATATTTGACGCCATTCTGGAAGACGAACCGCTATACCCGATCACCATGCCGAGAGACGCCGTTTCGATCTTGCAAAAGGTGAGGACCGCGCGGCTCTGACTCGCCCTCTCTGATGCTGAGACGACCACAGTTATTGACGAGGGACCCTAACCGTCGACTCGGTTCTAGCAAGGCAGACGCTGAGGAGATCAAGCGCCATCCGTTCTTTAAGGATGTCAGCTTTGACGACGTATTCAACAAGCGGATTCCTCCACCCTACTTCCCGATCATCGTAAGTTTTCCTGCCAAGTCCGTTGAGCTCGATGCTGAGGCTGTCGTAGAACGGCAGTGCGGACACGAGCAACTTTGACGAAGAGTTCACACGTGAACAACCGACGTTGACGCCGGTGCACGGTCAATTGTCATCACGCGATCAGCAAGAGTTTGCCGGGTTCTCTTGGGCGAGTAGCACCGTCGATGGCCCGCAGCGTATCCTAACGATCTCGATTCAGGTGGCCGCTTGGGCAGATGTGTGATGGACATCGTTTTTTCATAAACGACATTTTATCTTCTCTCTTGTTTTGCT
>JBBPMC010000958.1:0-14627 GCA_038090115.1 Strobilomyces echinocephalus
GGGGGGGGGGGGGGGGGGGGGGGGGGGGGGGGGGGCGCGGGGGCGGGGGGGGGGGGGGGGGGGGGGGGGGGGGGGGGGGGGGGGGGGGGGGGGGGGGGGGGGGGGTGGGGGTGTTCAACCACTTTTTTCTATGGTTCGCGACGCACGTCGCTCTAATCGGTTCTGTTTTCGCGTTTCATATACCGATCTTCTTTTTCGCTGTTTCGCTGTTTCGTTTCTGTTTTCGTGGATAGATCACACATGGAGCGTTTCACTGGCCTTTTGCGTCCACTCGAGCGTCAGCATCACGTCGCATTCCCTCTTCTCGACTACGAGTGAACATGGTATAGCGATAGCACGTCGTCCCAGATCCGAACCCAGTGGTAAAATATTGAAAAATCGTCAAAAAACCCATACCCAAGTGAAAGAGAAGACGAATCCACCGAACGCGCCAGAGATAAACCCGAAAAGCAGCGAAAAGAGCCCAAGCGAAAGCGAGACGACGAACGACCCACGAAAAAAAGACTGAACGCGCGCGCGTCAAAGAACGTCCACCGTCTGCGCCTTGTCCACGAGCGCGCTCAACGACGCCTCGCGCTGCACCTGCACCACGACGACGCTCTCCGCGGCGACCCGCTTGTACTCGAGCACGTTCTGGCGGCGCTGTACGAGCACCAACGCCCCAAACGGCTGTCTCAGCCGCGCGACGAGCCGCAGCGCCTCCGTCCGCTTGTCCGTTCGCGACGGCGCGCGCGGGGGCGCCTCGAGCGACGACGACGACGACGGGTCTCGGTCTCGACGTCGCGACAACACAAAGCGGGCTAGCCACGTCGTGGGGCTCTGCGGGGGCACGTCGGAAGGAAACGCAAACGACGGGAGGTCGCTCGCATCGTCGCCGAGCAGGACCGGCACGTCCCTCAGTTCGGGCTGTCGATCGAGCAGAAAGTCGATCCAGGGGTGGACGAGCGTCAGGGAACGGTTGAATTGGGAGAGGTCTTCCGTGGTCTTGATCTCGACCGTCCCGAGCGCCTCTGCCTTGGCGTGAAACACGCGGCCAGACAGGCTCCACGTCGCGGACAGGGGCCCGAGTTTGAACGTCAGGCATGACAGTTTCAGCCGTTTTCCAACGAAGAGAGGTAGAGGGAGACCGTGGAGTTTGTCGTACAGCTTCACCGCCGAGTTGATGTTGGCTGGCATTCCTTCGATAGCTGTCTCCAACTCGGAACTCGACATGGCGGGCGGGACGTGCGAGGTAGGTGGGTCTTTGAACACGACGATCTTGGCTGGAAGACAGCTGTTGAAGCTCCCAGACTTGCCCGTCCACGCGAGGATGCTCGTGTCTCCAGAACTCGTCATCAACTGCGCCAGCAGTCTTCCGAGTGACTGGTCCCCTTCGCCATACTGGATGGGCAACAAAGTGGAGAATATCCCGAATAACGAGTAGGCGGTATCCTCGAGTCGCGTCGCTTGGCGCGTCGAAGCCAGACGAAGCTTTTCTCGTATGTCATCCAAGCCCGGTTGAAGCGCCATTAGGGCTTTCGCCGAGATCTTCGTCGCCTCTTCCATCTCGGCGATGACCTCTGGGCATTCTTTGTGGTTCTGGATGTCGAGGTTCTTGTAGGGCATCCAGTCCTTGTTGTAGAATCGGACTACCTTCGACGCGTGATACTCCTGGAACGTCCATGCACGAGAGTTCCAGGTGCTGTCGACGAGTCGCTGAAACGGAACGTCGGAGAGATAAACGACCGTCAGGGCGGAACCCTGGTACCACTTAAACATGGAAACCAAGGATTCTTGCAGTACGGCGACGTCTTCTTGATTGATGCAACACGTGTCGCTCCAAGCCCAATGCAAACCCGCCTCCCGCACGATCGCGCAGAACATCTTAAGCTTGTCGTGCGCAGGAGCCTTCTCTAGCTCGTGCACTATCTTGCCCATGACTTCCTTGAAACGGAGCTCTTTGCCTTCCCATCGATGAGAGAACATCGCGTAACGATAGTATTCCCCGACCGCGTCATTGATGCGGTCGCCATCGATGCCCGTTGCCATAGAAGAGACCAGCTCGTGATAGATCAATTGCGATTCGAACGACGACGCTTGCTCATGTTTGTTCAAAAGACGACCAGCGTCGGTATTGATAAGCACCAGTGGAGACTCGCGAATGGCGTCCTGAACGGCCATGCGGATCGCTGATTCTACTTCCGACGGCCTGACATACTTGCGAGAACGCTCTGTGGAACGAGATCAATGGACAAACAGGAGCAAAACGCCGTTTCCCTCACCTCGGATCTCCGGATCAGCGGACTCGGACGTTTTGGAGAGCATCGTCTCGAATGCATCGTTGGCATCCGCAAGACGACCTGCACCACGTAGGGCCGCCTGTTTCTTCTCGTAGCCCAATGGTGATGAGGGGTCGAGCGCAATGATCTGATGGTCATCTATCAATGCGACGGACAGTCTTCGGCGAGATGGAATCGACCTACTTCGTTTGCGTCGTTCAAGGCATCCTCCCACGAGCCTATATTAGCGCGCGCCTTGCTACGCTTTGCGAGCAGAGCCAGGGGGCTAGGGACATCAAGGGACATCGCAGCCGAATACCGGACGATGGCTTCATCATGTCGTCGGCCCTCCATCGCGCGATCCCCGAGGTCTTCGAGTTTCCCACAACACCAACGTTTAAGATCTGCCAGGAACGGTCAGAGTTGACGCCCTCTCGTGTGCACACGATTACTCGCCGATGATCCACACCGCCGATTGGTTTCGTTCCTTTGTCAATTCGTTCATCATGTCCAGCAAACATTCGTCCATGTCCGTCATGCGGCCGGTCTCTTCTAGATGTTCACACACGGCCCGATCAACGAAGAGTCTTGGAATCACGAACTTCGCACCCAAAGCGTCAGTCCACGCACATGTCGGATGCGAAGGAGATACTAACGTCAGTAGCGGTAACCAGGGCATCTTTCCAGGTTCGACTCGCCAACGTCGCTTTCACCCATACCTTCAGAAGCTGTGTTTCGCTGGCGTGAAGTGTTGCCACGTCTGTGAAGGAGGTCGTGGTCGCTGCATCGCTTTCGGGAATGGTGAGGTATTTTTGCGTGAATTCTGATGGAGTGGGCTGAGTGTATGGTATGATAATAGGCGAAACATCAATTTACCTGAAACCCACTCGACAAACGTCGGGCGCGCGTAGACCTCCTTTTCAAAGATGTCCACCAGCTCGAGAAGCGATTCCATGGCATCCTTCGCGCGTCCAGCCAAATACAGTGCTTCGCACAAACGTTGTCGAATTATGACATCAAGATCGTCGAACTTCCATCCGGATATCTGTCGTAGATGTTGAGCGATATCGATATGAAAACGCCTGGTATGGAACTTGCCAGTGATATGACTGAGAGTGATTGACTCTGGAATGGTCGCACTTGGGCTAGCGCAGGCTCGAATGATTGTATCGCACCCTCGTAATTTCCCATCTCCATCTGAGAGTTTCCATGACGAAGATGCATATAGGCCTGCTGGAGATGTTATAGTCGCTACTTGGCAGATTGTGATGTACGTGCCTGAACTACATAACATACTGAGTTGACGTCCACCGTGGCGATGAGATTGTCCATACACGAAATTGCGTCGAGATGTTCCCCAGCCATAAACATGAAAATAGCCTTGGGATATATAAGCAGTCAAATGGCGTCAGACATGAGCGATACATACCTTGACGAGATGAAGAAAAGTGACATGAGCCGAATTGGAGTGCGCGAAGGCAATGTCCCAGAACTGATACCCTTTATCTTTTTCCCCGTTTCCGACGTACGCCAAACTCTGTGCTATGTAACCCAGGATGGACGGCTGGATTTTAATGGCCTAGATGTGCAAGCGTCAGCGACAGTTCAAAAGGATCGATCCGAGCACACCATTTCGGCATCAGCAAGCGCTGCGGCCCACTTTCGCAAACGAGCACGGACGAAAGCTCGACAGGTGAGTTCATCGTGGTTTGGATCTTGGGACCCAGAGATCGCGGTAGTCAATGAAGCCTCTGCGTTTTCGAGTTGATCAAGCTTCCAAGAACTGAGCGTGGCCTCGTCGATGCGCATGATGGGTTCCTGAAGAGTAGACTGCGACGAAAGTGGAAGCGAGTTGAGTGGCATGACGTCGATGAGACGCGAAAACTCACGGGGAAGCGATCGGATATACGCTCGAGGGAGATTTTCCCTTTTTCTCCACAACTCGCGAGAAGTCGGTCGTCAGGCGAGAGTGCGATCAAATGTATGTCCCGTAGACGTTGGACAGCACCGCGCAGCGGGGTGTGTGACGACATGTCCCGGAATGTGATGGTGTTATTCGTAGCGTATACGATGAACTGGCCATGCTTTGGTAGGGCGATGCTTGATTGGTCATTGGTGTCGGGAACCGGCCACTCTGAAACAGTTGAACCTTTGGATGTGAGTTTCTTCATAGCGTCGCGGGACACGACGAAGAGGTGGTCATCGGACCAGAGGAGACCTTTGTTGTACCACAGGGCGACTCTGACGTTGATTTCCGCGAGCAGGTTGCCATCGTCGTTGTCCCAGATTCGAATGGTATAAGGAGTAGCAGTTGCGATGCGGTCTCCCTGTGGGGAGTATTTCGCCGCTCTGACTCCATGCCGGTGGAGAAGCGTTCGTACTTTGGTGCGATCTGCGAGGTCCCAAACCGTGGCTGTGCGGTCTGCAGAGGCTGTGAGGAGGCGAGACGAGTCGGGGGAGAAGTCGACGCCCCGGATGTTGGTCGAGTCCTCCTTGTGCGTCCAGGCTCGTTCGTATGTCTTCGTGGCCCACATGAAAACATGGCCCCACAACGCCCCAGCAGCGATCCATCTGCCATCGTTGGACACAGCGAGACAGTTGACGGTCAGCACAGTGTTCATCGCCGTCACCAGTTTGGCGTCCTTAACTCGCCACACTCGAACACCGTTGTCGTCGCCGCTCAGCAGGTGCTTGCCGTTCGCTGAGAACGTTACCGCCCAGACCCGGCGACCGACATCTATTTCGATGGGCAAGGCATGCTCTTTGATTCAACCGTCAGCAAGATGCAACTAACCTCGCCAGCTTCTACGCACCGGCCATCGTTGACGACGGTGTTATCACCGACAGATCGTGAGGGAGAAATGGAGAGGGTCAGCGACACTGCTGTGTCTACATTTGTCCTTTCTTGTACGCCTTCAGCAATGACACATAGTATACTGGAGATCATTGTTTGTACATAATGACTCCCCCGCCACAAGTGCCTCGTCGCTAGCAAATTTGCCCGATGCACTCGGAGGTGTTTACCTACCGGCTGTTCGCGCCCCGTGACGCTGACTAACGCTGAGTAATTTGCACAAACGGGAGTCGGGACGTCATGATGCCCGGTTGCTTATTCACTAAGGTGCTACTATCGACCCTCGACTCGTAATTGGACTACGACGGGTCACCAGGAGGCAGACCTTTGCTCGTACAATAACAGTGTGGTTTCTTACACTATGTAAGCCACACACTCTCGTCCCCGTATAATCAGCATGAGGCACGTTTAGTTCTCTACGCAGACATATCATACTAGATTCAGCCGCCTGAGATCTTCTCGAATGATACTATCCCGTACTATGGGGTGATATAAACTTCCCGCCAAAATGAGATGAAAACACTCACTACAATCGAATATTTGTGCAGTTTTCTTCTCGTCCTGCGGGGGGCGGTTAGGTGAGCACATCACAGGAATAGCGAGAATGGTTTTCGCAGCCGAGAATGAGCCGCAGAGGAAAGTATGAACAGACTCACAATCGCACTCGCAAAATCAACGTGGAGTTTCCGCGGTTCCGGCGAGACAGACTTGCAAAGATATTTAAACTCTGATGCAAAATCTAATCACGTACAAAACACCATGGCGCAATCAGGTCCTGGCGCACTGCACGACGAGATGGACGGACGTACACTGCAGGACCGTAGTTGCGTCGTTTGGCCTATCTCCAAAGCTCGTGATGAAATCTCTTACATGGACTCCTCTGCTGAGCTTTCGTTGGAGGATATCGCACTTGTTGAGGAGAAGAACGATTTGCGTCTTCGCAGGCACCTGAGAGGAACAGAGAGAACGCCACAGGTCATAACTATCCTTCAATCGGGTAACCTGGCCGCGCAGCGGCTCATCAAAGCCAGAAATTGGGGACAGAAAGATGATCGCGTCAACATCATCGATAAGGGATTTAAAGACTGCTCGCTGAAACTGAATATTCGATAAACGCTGAGTGCTCGAGATGAAAGACTTACAAAGGATCCTGTACCCCCAACATCATATATGACCCATTCCCTTCCTTGACACCATGAGATATTTCATAACGATCATTGTGAGAATGCCAGACGAACCATGTTCCGTAACGAAGCTGTGCTCCTGAATTCCAATAGTCCGAAGTCGAGCACGAATGATGTCATCATCACTTGGTTCGTAATCTGGAGAGGCAATTCGTTCGATATCGTTCAAAAAGCTCCAGCGCGCATCAGTAAACATAAGAAATATGGACGCTAGGCACTCACAAGCCAGGTAAATCCTCGATGTTGACATTCTGGTATGCTAGGATCTCCTGGACGGCCGGGTCCTCCCAAAGACTCTTCATGTCTTGTCTGCAATCAACAAGAACGTCAGAGACATCATAGTTTCCATCCTTTCGTATCTGAGAAAGCTCAGAGCTGCCGCCTTTCCGTGCCAGTCGCATTTCCCCGATTATGGACTCCCAACAGTTTGTGGAATCACTTTCAAACGAGCACCGAACCCCGTCCTGGTCGCGCTCTGTCGGCGCAGCGGAGCTGGTAGTGTGAATTTCTCGAGATCCTGTATCAATCATCTTCTCCAGCTCGCCAAGGGCTCTTCGCAGCGGCGTGAGGCGTAGAACCAACGAGCGATGCTTATCGGTGAAACCATCAACCAGGGTGGCGGAGGAAGCCAACGATTCCGCTAACGAGGCATGCTCTGCGTCTGGTGAGTCTTCGTTATCGTCGGGCAGTGACATCTCTTGCGACATGACATCGAGAATAAGAACGATGCTGCGGATGAGGTTTAGGAATACCACCACGCGCCATGCTCTCCTGTCCTCTTCCCACTCATGGCGAGCATAGTGCAACATGAAGTCTGAGCATATAAAAAAGTCGATCTATCACGGTCTAGATTGATGGGGTGTGGCGAGGAGCTCACTTTTCAGCACGGCCGACTTGCCTGAGTGGCGGCGCGATCAGATGGGAACGAAGACGGCCAGGCGTAGACGTACCACTTTCGCTCTGGCCTAAAAGAAGAATCTTGACCGGTCTCTGGTTCACCAAAGCCACGTGCTCTCGTCGAAGCCGCTCATCGATGGAATTGCTGACCCTAGAAGCCTCTTCCTCTGCACGCTGACGGGCTTCCTTTTGCTCTGGGCTTTCGTCTTCAGGAGGAGAAAGAAAGGACTCAAAAGGATCATCCGAGGTGTTACGACCACTCATGATTCAGAGACCGTAGAAACCTTCATTCATGCTGCACGAGTGGTGGTTGTCTGCTGGCAGTGGACAACCACAAGAGCAAATACACCTATTAGTCGACCCCTAAGTACACATCTCAACAACGATAAGCGAAATCTCTGCCACTGACGATGGCCATGGACATGTGGTAAGGAAAAATTGAACGTCTAATTAAATAACGAAGAGTAATGTTCGGATGTTCTGAGGGTGCTCTGCCAGTAATACGTGGGCGTTCTGCGTTCAAAGCCAGTACGAAGATATGACCTACTGACTGCGGCGCTCATGCTCAGCTGAACGCGATGATACTGACGCCAGCGGCATAAAGAATGGTGTCATCCCAAGAATCGATATGACAGACCAGTCCGGTTCTGGATATCCCGCTCGCGTAGGCTTTGACGCGAAGATTAGCCTTGCAGTCGACGTCGAGAAAGTTCAGTGCGACAAAGACAGAGGGATTCTGCCAAAACGAGACAGTGTCAAAGGTGATGTTTCTGCTCTCGTTTTCGTGCCGCGGCTGGGTGATGGGTCCAGCGCGAAGGTCCATCGTGTTGATGGATGTACTGTAGATGTGCTCGCGATCCTCTGGATAAGCGATCCAACAGGCCTGCGCGTTGTAGAGAACTGTGTCTCCCCACGTCTCGATGTGGAGCGTGAACCCGCTCACGTCGATACCACTGGCTCTCACGCTGAGCCGCCAATCGTGATGGTTATCCAGGTCGATCAGGTTTAGGAAGACGACCACCTTGGGAGGAGTGGCGAACTGACGCTCAAAGTCGATGCGAACGGAGGACGATGCATCACCGAATCTCCGCAGGTGTTCGCCAGTGAGAAAATCCAGGTCGGCGGGTGCGAGGACAAAGATGTCGCTGATGGCACTGTACAGCTTGGTATCGTGCCACGTTGAGATGTGGCAGTCTGCCCAAGTATTAGTGAAGCAGGGAATTGTTGACTTGATGCGAATGACGTCGTCTTTGTCAACATCTAGGGCACGGATACCATGCGGTAGGCGAGGAGGGGCAACAAGACGGCGAGGGAAGCATACGGTGGCCCGAGTGTCAGATTGCGGTTTGGCTGGGGGATGGACGGACTGAGTGTCGAATTCGCAGAGGATGGGCATGATGTGGTGAGATCCAACGCGTCTCGACAGGGCCAAGGGCTATCAGGGTTCATCTCATGGGGCGGGCCGAGGAGCCGTGTGCGCATTGAAGCCTGGATGACCCCGGTCCGGGTGGATGGGCCGGCCCGCCTGGGATCGAAACACATCTTCCTCGCCCTGTCTCTCAACACATTCACTAGAGGCCCAATCCGAGTGCACAAGTGACAAGCGTGAGTGTCACTAGAGCACGTCCAAGACGCGTACGCTGTCTATCAACTTGTCCAGTATCGCCGGCGTAATCTCCTCTACCCGAACCGTGATCAGACTCTCCGCAGCGACTCTCCGATACGCCGCGACATTGCCCGAATCTGGCGTGAGCAACAGTGCGCCGAACGGCTGCCTCAGTCGCGCGAGCACCCGGAAAGCGTTCGTTTGCTTGTCCTTCTGCGCTAGAGTCGAAGGAGGACGGAGGGAGTCTGCGTCTAGAGCGCGCGTGGTGGTCCGTCCACCAAACGACAGCCCGAAACGGGGCAAGCGTCGCACGGTTCGTGTCTGCGGGACTACAGCGGAGGTGCTGGAGGGATCAGTGGACGGCGCCAGGACGCCCATCGAAGCAACTTGATCGGCTATGGCTTCGTCGGCTATCGTCTCGATGACACTTCCAACGGGCTGTCGGTCGAGGAGAAAGTCTATCCATGGGTGGACAAGATACAGAGAACTGAACCGAGAAAGATCCTCGTCAGCCCTGATTTCTACAACCCCCAAAGCATCTGTCTGTGCACGGAATTTGCGTTCCGACGCGCTGCGAGACGTTGATAAAGGTCCGAGCTTGAAAATGATGCAGGGAAGCTTCATTCGTTTTCCTACAAACAACGGTACGGGGAGGGCATCGAGTCGGTCGCATAATCTTGCGACCGAGGTACTCAGTGAGGTGTTGCGCAGCTTCGGAGTGTTAGTCTCCATTTCGGCGCTTGTGGTCGTGGGTGGAATATGCGAGATCGACGACTGGCTGAACACAATGATCCTGGCCGGAAGACAGCTATTGAAGCTGCCAGATCTTCCCGTCCAAGCAAGGATGCTCGTATTTCCAGAGCTTGTGAGCAGCTGTGCCAGTGTTCGTCCGAGCGCCTTATCCCCCTCGCCATACATGACCGGTAAGGACAGGGAGAATATCCCAAGCAATGAGTATGCTGCATCCTCGCAGCGTGTCGTCTGACGTGTCGAAGCGAGACGAAGCTTCTCTCGTATGTCCTCCAAACCAGGTCGGAGTGCCATCAGAGCTCGTGCTGAGATCTTTGTTGCCTCTTCCATCTCGGCGATGATATCTGGAGACTCTTTGTGGTTTGGAATATCGATGTTCCTGTACAGTGTCCAGTCCTTGTTATAGAACCGGACTACTTTCGAGGCGTGGTATTCTTGGAAGGTCCAGGCTCGAGTGTTCCAGATGCTCTCCATAAGACTTCGCAACGGGACATCACAGAGGAAAACAACTGTCAGCGTGGAGCTCTGATACCACTGGAACATGGATACCAGGGCCTCTTGTAGCACGGAGGGATCTGCTTTATTGATACAACACGTGTCGGACCACGCCCAATGCAGTCCAGCATCCCGCGCGATCTTGCAGAACGTTTGCAGCTTGTTATGGGTGTAAGATACCACAAGTTCATACACGACGTTGTTGACAACTTGGTCGAACAGAGGTTCGTTGTCTTCCCACTTGTGGGAAAACATGGCATAACGGTAGTAGTGCCCTACTTCTGCCGCGATGCGAGCACGATCGATGTCGATGGTCATGGAAGCGACCAACTCGTGATAGATTGGTTGCGACTCGAACGAGCGTGCTTGTCCATACTTGTCCAGAAGACGACCGGAATCGGTGTTGATGAGCACCAAAGGTGAATATTGTATAGCATCTTCGATGGCCATGTGGATTGCTGCCTCTGTCTGGGCCGGGTCGACAAACCGGCAGGAACGTGCTACGAGATATGGTGAGTGGTCGAGTGTCAAGATGATGGATCCTCTCTTACCACGTATCTCTGGATCAGCTGACTCAGACATTCTGAGCATTATCATCTCGAATACATTGTTTGCGTCATGAAAACGTCCAGCGCCACGTAAAGCTATGTGTTTTCTCTCGTAACCTAGCGGCGACGATGCGTCGAGCATGATCACCTGGTGAAGTGCATTAGCAAGGTGACCTTTTATGAGATGAGACCGACGTACTTTGTTTGCGTCATTCAGTGCGTCCTCCCATAAACCCAAGTAAGCAAGCGCCTTGCTACGCTTACCTAACAGGATTTTTGGGCTGGCGAAATCGAGAGACAGAGCGACCGTGTACTGGGCGATTGCTTTGTCATATTGCTGGGCACCCATCGCGAGATCTCCGAGATCTGCTGCTTTTTTGCCGCACCAGTGTTTGAAGTCTGGTGGAGAAGAGCTGAGTAGTCGTCGGCGTTATGGTAGACGATCGCTCACCTATAATCCATCCTGCCTCCTCGCTGTCAGTCTCCTGCGCCAGCTGGCTCGCCATTTCTAGTAAACACTCGGATGCGTCCGTCAAGCGGTCGATCGCTTCCAGACGTTCACATATAACCCGATAAGTGACGAATCTCGGTGCATTGAACTCAACCCCAGAGAGTTCAGTATACGAGACGCACATCGCAAAAGTCCGGAGACTCACAGCGGCAGATATATCCAAGGCATCTTTCCAGGAACAGTTCATTAATGTTGCTTTTGCCCACTCTCTTAAGAGCTTCGAGAAGTTCGTGCGTGCGGTTGAATTCGAGACTCTATCGCCTTCGCTCTCAGGGTCAGAGAGACATCGTCGTGTGAAGTCTAACGGAAAGGGTTTGCCGGGTGGTACATATACAGAAAGAAGGGCAAGCCTACCAGAAACCCACTTGACGGTGATTCTGCGCACATAGACTTCATTTTCAAAGGAATGTATCAGTTGCAGAAGAGATTCGCCTGCAGCCTTCGCACGATTGGCAGAATACAGGGCCTCGCACAGGTACTGTCGACCGATGAATTCGATATTATCAAATTTCCATCCAGATATCTGGTAAAAACCGTAAGTAATGTCGAACGAAATGTCCTGGGGGAAAACTTGCCAGTGAGACCAGTAAAAGTGATTGAGGCGGGGAGGGTCGTAACCGGGCTTGTGCACGCTCGAACGACTGTATCGCACCATCGTAGTCACTACGCTCCATGAGCGACTTTCCATGGAGAATATACATGTAGGCCTTTGAGAATGTCGGTCGTGTCATTCGCCATATGATAGTACATATGCACGTACCTGAACCACATGGCATGTCGCATTGAAATGCACATTAGCGATGAGGTCATCCAGGCGCGATATCGCATCGAGGTGTTCTCCGGTCATGAACTTGATGATGGCCTAGGGAATATGAACTACCGAAGATACCCAAGCCGAGCGGAAAATACCTTGATGAGAAGGAGAAAGGTGATATGAGACGGATCGGAGTGCGCGAACGCGATGTCAAGGGACCGATAACCGTCTTCCCTTTCACCCTTTCCAATAAGTGCTACAGTCATTGCGATATAGCCGATGATAGACGGCTGAGTATCAGTAACCTTAGAACAAAATCGGAAGCATCAGCATCGATAAAAATGATCGTGAGAGTACTGACCGTTTTCGCATCAGAAAGAGCATCGCCCCACTGTTGTAAACGAGCCCTCACAAGGGCTCGACTGGCGAGTACATGATGATCTGCATTTCGAGACTCGCACGCCGCTGTGGTTAGTAACACCTCTGCGTTTTCTAGTTGATCGCGCTTCCAGGCATCGAGGGAAGCCTCGTCTATTTGAATGTTAGGTACCTAATGTTTGAAACATAGACAAGGCAAAGGAATCCCGGGAGGCAGGTCGAACGCGGAAAAACGTCACTCAGTCAAGTCATGGTCCCAGGAACACGGCACTCACAATGATATGAGACGGACGTTTGATAGTAATTTTCTCCCCTTTCCCACCAATTACGATGGACTGTTCATCAGAAGAGACCGCGATTGATCGTATTTCTTGGGGTTGTTGGATGCGCGCTACTTGGTTGCGTGTCGGAGTATCCCAGAATGTGACGATACACTGGGTAGAGTATGCGATAATCCTAGAGCCCACGTGCTTCGAACGGGAGATGCACGAGAAATCGTTTGTATCCTGAACTGGCCATCCTGAGAGTTCTGATCCGGTGGACGCGTCGAACTCCTCGATCTTCCCATCCGATACGACGAAAAGGTGGTCGTTGGCCCACAGCAGACCGGTGTTGTACCATGGAATTACTTTGACGGAAATGACCACGAGTAAGTGTCCGTCTGTGCTGTCCCATACTTGAACGGAACGTGGAGTGGCTGTCGCGATGCTATCACCGTTTGGCGAGTACTTTGCTGCTCTGACCGGATGCTCGTGGTCGAGCGTCCACACTTGTTGGCCAGTCGCCACGTCCCAAACCGTGGCCGTGCCATCAGCCGAAGCTGAGACAAGCCGCGTAGAGGAAGGGGAGAAGTCGACTGCTCTGACGTCGTGGTAGTCCCTGTTCTTGTGCGCGACGACAGGTTCGTACGCTGTGGTTTCCCATGCGAAAACACCCCCGCGGTGGGTCCCCGAAGCGATGTATTTGCCGTTATTGGACACAGCGACGCAGTTGACAGCTCCTGGAGTTCGAATCGTCACCTCCTGCTTGGCGACCGAATCTTGCAACCGCCACACCCGAACCCATTCGTCGCCGCCGCTCAGAATGCAGCCACCGTTCGCCGAGAAGGCGACTGCACGCGTGGATGCACCGACGTCGATTTCGATGTGCGGGGAACGTGCTTTCTTGACGGTCAGCACAAATGCCACAGGTTTCTCGTGCTGACACTGGTACCCACCCGTCATCGTCCTCAAGCTGTGTGGAGGAACTTGCGTAGCACAGATATGGAAAAAGTCGACGGGACACCAACCACAGGCTGCCACGACTTCAGTCGGTGGGTGAATGGATTCCCTCGGCGGTGCTCAGTGGCCTTCGAAGTTTAGAACGAACGATATCGCTCAACTTTTGGCTTCGCTACACTCGTTAGGTTTCCTTTTATGGACATACTTGGGACCCGATACAAGTCTATTTCAGTGAAGTTCACCTCCAGTCGAGTACACACGTAAAGACAAGCGTCGGCGAGCTTTGCCGGAAGCGTATCATTTACTAGCCCTCTACATGTGCAGCGACCGTATATCACCAATCCTATGCATGCTATGTACAACAAGAAAGAAACGTGGTCCTGACGAGAAACGAGATCATGCCATCGTACCAAGAAAGGTTGGAAAACGACCACAAAAGTCCTGACCACCATACCTGGGCGACGTCGCCTCTCTTCCCGTGCCACCTACATCGTCAATCCAATTCGTCGCGTCCGAGCCTCCAACCGTCGACCTTGGATCGACAAACCATCGCACTTCAGACACCAACGAGCGCGCCCCTGCGTTCGCCCCGGACCTCATCGCAAGAAACAATGCGATTCGCAGCCGCAGATCCATGAACGCACACCAGAATCAAAACTAGACAAGAGCAGGATATTCACACCGCAACCACCTGCCCGCGGCTCGCGCGGACCATAGATGAGGCATGTGCGGGATGGAGAGATAGGGTATGATGTCGTCGCGGAGGGTGGCGGTAAAAGTAGTGGCGTGGCAAATATCTCGACTGCTGGCTGGCTCGAGTGGCTGGGGGGATCGCGGCGTTTGCACGAAGGCAGCGCGCTGAACTGCAGAAACGTGTGGTGTGTGCGTGACACGGCACGAGGTGGTATTGAATGTTGTCAAAGGTCGGTTAAAGGGTACTGAGGGCCGGAGCGTTGGAGAACATGTGGTACAGGTACAGGAAGTCTCGGAAAAACAAAATCAGGAGGAAAACTACAAGGCATCAGTGGTGAAAATTGGCGAGTGGCGAAGCTACTTACCGTGTTTCAGCAGGACACACGCCTCGGGTGCCGTATCGGTTCCGAGCTACCCAGTGGCGAAGAGAGATCCCGCTGCGATAAGAAACGGTGCGGACGCCAAGACTGCGAGCCTTG
>JBBPMC010000959.1:0-14625 GCA_038090115.1 Strobilomyces echinocephalus
CGTTGAGGTCATACAACTTTTCCAGCGTAAACTGGGCGGGAGAGGTCATGATGGAGGGATTGATAGAAGATGAGTGCAAGGCGGGGTTGACACGGTGCTATGAGCCAAGTGACAGATATGATGATCAGCGAAGCTCACTCATCGGTCCGATGCCCCGGGCACGGACTGAGCTTGATGTCCTTCAAGTTATCGCAGCTCTCGGAAGCTGAGAGTCCTCGAACTAGGGTCAGGGAGATTGCCACGCCCATCCTACCGGCGCTTTCTGTACGATCAAGACATCTCTACAGCTCTCGAGATGGCAGCGGAAGTATCCGTGCTGGCACTACCACCAAGTTCTCGGACGATACCGTTGTAAACCCGGATATGACGTGACCGCTGGTAATAAAGACCATAAGGTTTCGTGAACTCTAGATCTCCGTCCGAGTCGCATCAACTCTTTCGTCGATTTATGGACGTTTTGACCATATATCCCAGTGAGTCAGTCTGTCGCTTCCTGATCACGCCACTCTCGGCACGCCCAGTGTGATCGGAATATCTTGGAGAGAAAACATCGCAGAGAGCATCTTGACGTGAACAACTCCCTTGGCATTGTAGCATAACGGAAGTCGCACTGTGTTAGTGACCGGAAGTCCTTAGGGAAAATCGCGAATTCAGACAGGAATTGTTTACATTTCTGGACTACCAATGGTTGGTTTGGTTACTAGGTCAGTTAGTATCCGAAATTAAACAACAGACGGACCATTGTCTACGTGAAGTCTATTGTGAATATACAATGAGGCAAGAAACAATAAGAGTGACCGTGTAAGGTAATCGTCGCCTATCGTTACATTTCACTCACCCCTATGGGAATTATTATGTTGTCAACCTGAACGGACTTCAGTAAAGGTAGTTGCGACACAAGTACAGACAGCAATGATGGCTCAGCCCAACGACCCTCCGCCATCAATTTGCACAAGGAAGTGTTGGCGCACATGGCGTCGATAAAGTTGGGTAGCGCAGCGAAGGAACTCTGTGCCTCATTGAACGCGACCGCGTAACGATCTTGCAAGCATAAATTATTGAGGTATGGAACAGATAATCGAGAGACTATCGTGATCAGTTCGGATGGAATATCCGATTCGTCGTTGTCCACGCGGAGGGACAGTGATTCGAGAAAGGGTAAAGCGACAGCATCGTCACCGATCAACGGCCTTTGAAGGTGTAATGCCTGGAACGGGATCGCCTTGTGACGGATGCACAATTTGAGCACCCGAATTCGGGAGGAGACCTGTAGCATCGACAGAATCTCATCAATGGCCTCCTCTCCGTGACTAAACCCATGATGCGTGTAGTCCAGGAACGAAAGATTCGCGAATAGTTGTGGGAGCCAGGTCAGCCGCACACCCTCCAGCGCTACCTGGGTCAGCTTCGGAGCAAAACCGCCGAAGAGGGTGAATTCTTTCATATCGTCGTTCTGGGGATACCGAAGCGTGAGGGACTCGAGTTTTGGAGCTTCGACAGCACAGTTGAAGGGCCGATCACCTATGTTGGGTGATCGGTGTTCCCAGAGATAAGAAGTGGAACGACAAAAGGGTCCCAATGCCGCATTCCACAGGTAGGGGGCGTACAAGTCGAACTGAAAGTTGAGTGATCGCAACGCGGAAAAGTGCGGGGCGAGAAGGTGCATCTGGAGTGCCACGACATCTATGTCATAGAGCACCCTTGAGAGTGCAGACGACGCAAGGACCGCGTCAAGCGTGCACGGCCGTGCACGTCGAATGCGCTCTTTCCACATGTTCACATTGGAATTTGGGTTAAGCAACACGCGTCGCCAGAGTGAGCGTGCATGCATCACGATGGTTCTCCAAGAGTGACACACGTGAGACACGAGGATGGGGAACATCACATCATCGACAGAGCCCAATGCAAAAACATGCACGAGCAACTCGGGAGGAAGGCGATGGATTGGGTGTACGGGTTGCTGGGGGGTCGAGGCGGGATAGAGGGAAAGCATCATGGACGGGCGTGACGTTAGAAGGGGAGTGGTGGGTGTGTCGAATGTTGAAGCGAGGGGACTTCGAGGGAGACCATTGGTGCGATCCGCGAAGAACGCTTTGCATCCCTTCCCGTCTGCCTGAGGTCTTGCGGCGGTCAGGAAAACTCGACATCTGCAGGAAGATCGACAGACGCACGATTCAAATCGTACTTTGTCTCGGATGGCTCTCGTGAAAGAATGCGTGAGGACCAACTCACGGCGACGGGAGCGCCTGAGGGTCGAAGGCATGCCCGTGGGGGGCAGATTTGCCAAGGGGAGGTAGGAATCAAGAGCAGAGGAGCGACATGCAGGTCCCGCGACTTTTATGGGTCCAAATGAACATCTTCTAAGCCACAGGGGCAGTCAATGTCAACCACAGCGCCGGCGAAAATCGGATGCCGAGGGATAAAGCAACGAAAAATGATCTGGCTGTGGTCAGGTGAGACAGCAGAAGCATGAGAGCTGATCGTATTGACGTTTTTGCCACGGCATAGTCGCTGCTGTGCGATACCAAACAGGAATGTGAACGACAGCAAAAATGGAGAACTCAGCCATCCCTCGACAGACTGCATTATTGATGACGTTGCTTTTTTGTTTTGCCAAGGGAGCACATGGAGACGACGGGACAAGACGAGCACGCCGTAACAATTTCACAACGACGCAACAAAAGAGCAAAGGAGCTTGCACCGTTTCGAAATAGTGACGGCGGACACGCTCAGTTCGGATAACCATGTCATGTACGGGCTATGGAAACCACTATGACTGCTATGGGACTGCGTACGATCGGATCTGTACACGTCTTACCAGCTGGTCTCACCGCGGTACAGACGTAATTCTCGACATGAAACATCGAGAGATCCGACGCCCGAGCTGAGAATACACGCGCCCAATCAGCCGGTCTAGCACTCTCACTGGGGATATTTCAACTTGGCGCTCACCGGGGGTCATATCTCCAAGCTGACTGACGTGATCCTCCGATTTATTACCCATGGAATTGTCGCAATATGGATCGTTACCTTTGATTCACTTTCTGACAGCTGCTTTCATGCCTCCCACGTGGCCAACGCAGCACCGATCGCGTCTTCCAGCAGATCACCATGGAAAGCTGGGGATACCGATCGGGAGACGTAGCTTGTTTTGCTGTCAATTCAATTAAAGAGGGGGGAGGCGTCTTGATGAAAGACCCTGAATCATAAGTAGCGATACGTACCCAAGAGGCAGCAACCAGCCTGATCGAGAACAACTCGCTGGACAAACTGAGACGGCTGCGGCCGAACTCCGGTGATACCTTTTTTCGGCAAGGGTAGACGCTGACCTTGAACCAGGACTTATTGGCGTCACCATGGACGACTCTGCCAATATGAGCGACGGGCTGGACGCGCTCGCTAACCTGCTCACTGAACTCTCCGTCCACGCCTTTGACATCAATCTCCATGTCCAGCACATCAACTTGGCCCGCTCTCTTGGCATGGAGCTGCAAGTCCTCATAGCTCAAGAAATGGCCGCCAGTTATCTCGCGGTCGGAGACGACGTGTGGCTACCCACCATTCAGGCGAAAATGTCCTCCACGAACCTGGAAAGTCCGGTCGACGTTTTAGAGGTGTTGGAACTGTATGCGCGTGCAGAAGCAGACTACCTATGTGCGTGAGGGTTCCCTACTGCGAAAGTATATGTTGAACGGTCATTACAGCTATTCCAATCTTACAGGCACACATCGAGTTTCTAGTCGACCGCTATGCTTATTTCGCAGCGCTTGCAACACCACCTGAAGAGTTAGGGCAGGCCTTCTCTGCCGCGTGGACTCGTGAGGCCATTTCAGAGGTCGTTTTTAAAGGTACTGGTCATCTCACAAAGGTAATGGCTTCTCTGATACGACGCAGGTGTGATCTCTGATGTTTGTTTGGAAGAGTCGATATCTCTGGGAGTTGCAAAGAGATTGGGAACTGGAGACGCTTGAGGCGGCCTCTGAAGCCGAAAAGTGCGCGTCGCGTTCTTGTTGGTATGTTTACTGATCGTGAACGACAGGCCCGAACTCGTTGAATATGTCGAGCAGCTCCATCTTGCACGCCTTCAGCAACCACACGCAGGTCAGTAAACACGTACCTATCCCTTTCCTCCGCTCTCGCTCATCATTTGCACATAAGGTCACGAGGACACTTATCAGTCGTATTCCTCGTTTACCACAGCGTACAAGCCGGCGACTGAGTATGAATCGTTGCTTGTCTCAGCTTCCAAACTGCGCTCTCGTGCGGTCAAAGCATACGAACGGCGCGAACACACAGAACTCTCCCTTGTAAGCAGTTCTCTGTGAATTTGTCACTTTCTACCTAACGTGTGTTCTGCACGAAGACTTCCCTCGATGCATATATGCAGTATCTCACAGCAGAGCGCAAAAGCAAATTCCCAGATATCTTTATTGTTCGGGGAATATTTGAGCGGTCGATCGCTGAGGCTGCGAGGCTTCGTTTCGCCAACGAAGCAAATGCAGAGCAGACACTTCGCACGCTTTGGTTGGGGTACATCGATTTTCTTGTACGTGGGATCGATCTTGTTTGACATCCTTTGACTGATATGTCGTCATTTCGGTCAGCGAGGTCGAGAGATAGAGCAAAATGATCTAGGGCAGACAATCAAACGTGCAACAAGGAGCGTTCCAGGTTCGGGCGAAGTATGGGCGCGATATATCTGCCATTTGGTGTGTGTCGATGCGTTACTGTTCTGTTTAAAACTAACGGTAGCATGGCAGGAACGGCAAACGGATGCGGACTCAGATGATTCACCGATGGATGGTACTGAATCGATATCTGGTATTCGTTTCCATGATACGTATTGGCGGGTTTTCTAAGCATTCTAGCAGACGCGTACCAACGCGCGCTTTCTACGAATCTTTTCACCAAAAATAATTCGAAAGGACCAGATCTGGATCCGGAGCAAATTGTACCTTTGGTTCTCGCTCGTGCCGGCGCAGAGAAGCGGGCGATCGAGGCAGGAAGGGGAGACGAGGATGCTTTTAGCACATTGATCAAGGTCGTGGAAGATGGACTCGTGATGGTGAGGCAAGGTGGGTTGCAGCGAGTGCGATTTGGTCCGACTGTCTTGACGCGATCTACTTGTAGCATGCAAGGCTGGAGACCCACGACTAAGGCTAGAGAAGTTCCTTTCTGAGCTAGTGTGTCCTCTTTGTCTTTTAGATCGTTGCTTTTCCTCACTGTAACAGTATCTGAGCCTTGCAGACGTTGCAGACGCCGCTGTCTCCACGTGGGCCTCTGCTGCTGCGCACTATAAATCTAGCTGGGCGGTGTGGGTGGCTTACACTGACGTTCTCATGTGGGTAGCCGCTAGCCATCCGATATAACATCATTTATTTACTACTTCACAGCCGAACGGATCGACATGATGCGGCGCGATCCAGCTTCCAAGACGTTAGTACCAAAAATCTGGACTATCCTGAAGCTGTGTGGGATGCCTGGCTCAGTTTCGAGCATGCACATGGCTCGCTGGCGTCACTTGAAGATGCCTTTACACGTATTGAGCGTGCAAGAACCCAAGTTGAAGCGAGACGGATGAGGGCGAGTGAATTCCCGATTATTCTACGTGTGTGGCTGAATCATATCCAGGAGGCGCAGAAAGCGTACGAGGCAGCTCAGTATACCTTAGAGCAGCAAGCTGCGCTGGTATCTGCGACAGCGGGTGTAGCTCAAGAAGTCCCTGCTACATCTGGTGACGGGATGGACGTTGGTGTTCCGACCATGTCTGCTCAGACTCCTGGGAAGCGCAAAGCAAGCGAGACGCCTGAAGTCGATGGCAGTGCCAGTGCCAGTAAGAAAGTGCGGATGGGTACGAACTTGTTGTCCTATCCTGGTACCTTGATTGATACTACTGATCAGAAACTCCAACTGCGCCACTGAAACGGTACGCCTTGCACGAATAATGCGAGCTCTGACCCTGACTTTACTGCGCTTCGATAATCGAAGGGATCGCGAGAATTGCACCGTTTTCGTCGCCGATTTGCCTACTGGAACCAGCGAGGAACAGCTTAAGGCACTTTTCAAAGATGTGTGTCTTATATCAGAGGAACGAGGTACACCAAGCTAAGCTAACTGCGCAGTGCGGAGAAATACGTGAAATCAAAATCACTGATATGCCAGAAACGCTTGTTGCGACTGTCGAATTCGCTTCACGGGTAGGCGACTCAGGTGTTCAGGGAGCTAAACTCACGATTTCATAGGAAAGTATCCCTGCTGCACTCACTAAAGATAAGAAGCGCGTAGATGGAACGGAAATCAACGTACATCTGGCGTGGCGTTCGACTGTATACGCGACGAACTTTCCCGAGAAAACGGATGATTCCGCTGTCCGTGATCTATTCGGACAGGTTCGTCTTTGCTGTTGATCTGTGCCTCACTAATTCTGTCCCTAGTATGGCATCTTATTCGATGTCCGGTGGCCGAGCAAGAAATTCAAGGCGACCCGCCGGTTCTGCTATGTGCAGTTCACGTCGCCAGTAAGATTGTTCAGGTCATCGTTTGTTCGTTCGACGATTGACTCGATATGCAGGCCTCAGCGGAAAGAGCGCTCGAGTTACATGGTCGTGAACTCGAGCCAGAACGGACGCTAAGCGTCTACATCTCGAACCCAGAGCGCAAGAAGGAGCGCACCGATGCCAGTGCAAATGAGCGCGAGGTGTACGTCGCAGGTCTCAGTAAATTCACCAATAAAGAAGATCTCGAGGGGGTGTTTTCGAGGGTGAGCCCATCACCCTGATCCACTGGCATCGATTCGAGAAATCCGTGTAGTATGGACCCATCAAGGAAATCCGTCTCGCAGAGGACAAGAGCGGCCAGGCAAAAGGCTTCGCGTTTGTTGAATTCGAAAACGAGGTATCGTTTGCATATTCGGTGTCCCTGCAAGACCTAACCGTGTTCAGGCTGATGCCCAAGCCGCTCTATCGGCAAATAACTACGAACTGAAGAAGAGACGAATAGCAGTGACCATTGCAGATACGCGGGTGCGGTCGAAGAATCGGTAGGTGTTTTACTTGAGAAACCTGGAGCAGATTGATCGTTGGTGCGTAACAGGGAAGGCTGGGCAGAAAGTGGACTTGGTCGACGTGCAGAAACTCGTAATCGCACCGTTCGCATCCGCAACCTGGCGCCGGACACGCAAGAGGGGCTCCTGCAACAAGTACTCGAGAAATATGCGGCGGTGAAACGTACCGAGTTCTTTGCCGACATTGGTGAAGCAACAGTTGAGCTAGCCAACGCCGCAGTGAGATTTTACGGTTATGAACATCGAGGAATGCATCGGCTGACGAACGCGATTAGGAAGCGGGCAAGCTGTTGCTACGGCCGGAGCCGATCATTTTCAATGGTGTCAATCTGAAGATCACAGAAGAAGCAGCGTCGAGTTCGACTCGACAACAGCCAGCGAAGGCTACGGGGAGCGCGGGGGGACTGTTCGTGCCTCGAACGACGGCCTCGAGGCCAAGAGCAGGTCTGGGCCGTCCGCGCAAACCTGGAAATGGTGCCCCCAAACCTCAGGATGAGGTTGCCAATGGCGCGCAAGAGACTAAGAAGGTTGGAGGGAAGGGACAGGACGATTTCAGGAAGATGTTGGGTTGATAGGTCTGAATGTAATCGCCACTTGCACGAGCCTTGGTCGCGTACAGTATACGTGTAATACACCTTCGTGCGTCGCTGTCGCGAGTTGACTTGCAAGAGCCTCTGAGAGGATCCAAATTTGGAAATTTGGGGGGGCTGCGCACGAGCCACTTGTTCCTGGTCCGTGCGCGTGTCCCAAACGTATATAAACCCAGCCGCGACGTCCTGAATCCTTACCACTCTGGCCTTTTGGCTTAGATCAAGTGTAGTATCTGTTCTTAATAGTTTAACCACTATTATGAGGGCACCGCCCTCATTTTTTGGTTATCAAATTTTTGTCGCCCCTGTCCCCCGCGAGCTCTGCTTGCAACTCGGGGGGCGCGATGACCATGCCACTGCACAGCCGGCTTGTGTCGTCGGGGGATCTCGTTGGCTTTTGTCTTCTCTTTGCCGTCTCTCTATTCAGTGTCATTAGGCACTGACCCGGGGTTCGGCAAACAGACTGCAGAGGTTTTGGTTACATGTCTCTTCGCGCATTGGTTACAGTAGACTTTCTATGTCCTAGTTCTACTTATGGGACGATTCAGAACTACCCATCTTCGCCTTCGCCGTGTCGCTCAGGTGCAGGTGTTTCTGGTTCGCCGCTCAGACACCTTGTCAAAGTTGATGACGGTTGTAAAGAGGTTCAAGATACGTGTCCCGACCGGCGGGTAGCGCGCCCTCGTTGTAGACGCTGCAGCGAGACGATGTACTCGGGTTCTTCGGCCCACGCTTCCTGGAGGCCCGGTGAGAGGGTGCGTCGGAAGTGCAGACTCGCTTCGCGTCATGAGAACCGGGACGGGGTCGATACGAGCGTGCTCGCGCTTCAGCGGGTTCGGGATTGCGCTCAGGCTGCTGGGCGGCCTCCTGACAGGTCTTTGGCGCTTTAGGTGGGATGGCTTGAGGCTGCATGAGCGACGGTGGGGCGAGCGGAGGGGAACGTAAGGTCGTTTGACCCTACTTCGGACGATCTGTTCGGGGCTAACAATTCTGTGGCGAGCTTCCTACTATACTACCAATACTACGTTTCGGGGCGCACTCGGCCCAGGGTGTCGCAGCCTAGGATCCGTTGCCAAACATCGGGTATGCCCTCTTCTTCGCATCCTACCTGCATCCCGTTGTCCCTCAAGACATAGTACTCTCGCCCTGGGGTCTGCACGACGGCCACCGCACCATGCAGCGCTTCACCCTTCGAAGTCATGAAATGGACGCTCTCGACGTGATGGTGACTACAATGGGCCCGAGTCAGCATCACGAGGACACAGAGACCCGGCGTCGCGTACGCTGCAAGGTACAAGTTCACCGCGTTCGCAGACCGACCTGCCGTCCCCGAGCTAGGAGCGCCGCTGCCAGACAGACCGGCAAACTCTTGAGCCATCGCGCTCGTGGACATCCACTGCCCGCTTATGCTGAACGAATGACGGGGCTCGGTGACCAAAAGTCCTCGACGGAACGAACGCCGGAACACCTACCCATTCGCCACGACGCACGCCAGAATGTACCTCGCCGCAACGATCCTCTTGGCGACGCTGTCTGCATCCTGGCCATGCACGCGGCGCAGCCACGCTTTGCTGATTCCCAGATGGTACTCTTCGGCGTTCGACCACTTGACGATCTCCAGGAGCGAGCGCGGGGTCGTGTCCGGGAGCGATCGCTGCGAAATCCACGCCGACCAGTCGACGCGTAGACGATACTCGAGCTTGTCCCCTCCTTGCGACGAGGACGATAGACCGATGACTTCGCACGTCGCTTCAAGCACGTAGAAGCTGCAAGACTCGCCGGTGCGATCGTCGCGCGTGATGATTTGCCATATTTCGCCTTTGACGACCTCCAGAGCGTCTTGGACGACGCATCGCGACCACGTCGAAGCATCGTGACCGTACGTGCCGACGGAGATGGCGAACCACATCCGACTGAGAACGAATCTAGTATAACAATCAGATGGGATTCACATTGACCTATCGCGATCTCGTGACGAACCGAATGGCGACGTCGACTTGTTTTTCGTCGTCGGGACTCGTCCAAAGGCGTTGGGACAGTGGATGGTATTCTATCGACTGGGTATATCGACCAAGGAATGACCTCTCGAACGCCTGACGCCGTTCGGAGACTTCAGCCGTTCGGAATTGAAGATATGGCCAACAGTTGGTCATATTTTTCGGATGCTGCTCGAAGATGGCGTCCAAGCGGCGGCCGGCGTAGTTTCTCGACAGTATATGGGTAGCAGAGAGGTAAACTATCCATACATGAAATAATCTGACGTGGCGCAAGAGCATGATCTCGGAAGGATGCCCGTACCTGCATACCGGAAGGTTCTTGATACGAGCGTGCATGTCTGCCTGTCTGTTGGGGAAATGGCGCTTAGTATGATGGCCCAGCGGTACACCCACTTTCGTTCGGATGCCTTTGGTGGGAGAGAAATATGGGAGAGAACGGGTAGAGGCGTTGCACAGAAGTTAGAGGCAAGGGCAGATTCGACTGTCGTTGGCATGATGGAAACTGGGGATGGTTCCTGGTTCAATTGGATGCATTCCGCAGGCTTGGGTACCAATCGCTTGAACCGCCCGGACTGACGAGCGGCAGAGGATTTGCGTGCGGCGGAAGGCTGTTTCGCGAGGGTCGGAACATTGTCATGGCGTGGCTCTTTGAGTCGCGCAGGCAATTCAGGGACTTTGAATCCTGTCTGATCGACCGACACCTTTTGCTGGAGATTGGAGGCCCTCGGAGCTGGAGTTTCGCGGCTTGCGATACTCGCCGACTGGAGAGTCGTCCTGGTGCGTTTCGGAGAGGCAGAGATGTCTATATGCGCGGGTCTTTTCGTTCCAGAGGGCTTCCGATTGGTCGTGCTCGTAGAAGTGCGCTTCTGAGATGATTTGGGAGGCTCAGAGGGAAGGGTCCTCGTGGAAAAGGTCTCGGTCGATCCAGGGGCCACTGGCTGACAAGGCTGGTTGGCCACATTTTTCTTGCGACAAGGCTCGACAGACGAGGACACGGCGTTTGTGGGGATCTGAGCCTCGGCAGCAGGCGACGCCACAGGCACGCTTGCAGGCGGGGTCGTTGGCGCGGCAACGTCGGCGAGCTTTTGCAAGAGAACGGCCTTGCTCAGTTTTGAATAGCCTGTGAAGCGTCGCTCTTTGCACAGGGCTCTGAGCTGAGGAACGGTGAGTTTGCTGAGGTCGGAGGGACTGTTCGGAGCCATCGTCGATGGGCCTAAACGGGCTAGTCCTCGCCACTGTTCGGGAAAAAAGGCCTGAGCCGATGACAGCTGGGGCCATCAGAGAACCTCGGCTGACCATTCAAACAACCAGCAAGAGAGTCGTCAAACGATAACGTTATATACTCTTCCCTTTCGTTCGCCCGGACATGCGCGTGCTCGCCGTTCTCGCCTTATACACCAGTGTCGTCGCTGCAGTCGACCCGGACTTGCACGCCCGTCAGTTCTACACCGCCCGAGACGTACCAGTCACCAGCATGTATGCCTCCCAATGTCACTGACGCGCGCTCGCTGACGGTACAAAAGCTCGCATTGGCAAGGGCGTTAGCAGAAAAAACCTTATTTGCGGTACAACACAAGGCCTGGATGACATCCGGCTGCTTACTTTACATGCGTTCAATTCTTGTGCTCTCGGACCCAATTTTCAACCGTGAAACAACCCATCAATTCGCTGACGTTTAGTCCATTCTCTCCCAGCCTCCTGGCACTCGCCTTTCGTCGTTTACGTCCTTCAGTCGGCATGTCTTTCCACAGTGGATCGTTGGCGTGTCGCGCTAGAATCCAATCGGGGGCTAGAGGAACCCTTCGCTTCTCCTAGACAGGCTATATGCGTGACGAGTCGTGCAAAGCATGTGACGAACGATTACCTTTTCGACGACCGCTCGTCGCTGCTGTTCCCTCAGCTCTTCGGCGAGCGAAGGGAGGATGCGAACGATGCGACGCTCCACTGGAGGGCCGTACAAGTCCTCGGGATCGTCGTCGACCTCGTGCGCGGCGACTTGGGGCTGGATGGCTGCAGCACCAGGTAGCCTTGCCTGTTCGCCGGCGGCATTCGCAGCACGCACGGGAGGTGGTTCTACAGAGGGTTCTGGCCAGGTCAAGGAGGGCGTCTGCGACACTCCCGGAGTGAATTCGGAAAACCGAGGAGAATCGACCTGCATCTCGACGTCGTCTTCCGATGACGTCGCCGAGACAGTGCTGCCGAATTTTCGCGCAGCCTTGGCCGGATACGGACGGGTCGGGGGAGAGGGACGCGGCTTCTTCTCTTGCACAGTCGGCTTGGTGGGAAAGGCATCTACCATCGACACGTCCGTGTCTGTGACTTGCGCTGGGACATGTGGCCGTTGATTTGCCGTAGACGGCTGAGCTTTCTCAGAAACGGGGGTGCGTTTCACCCCAGCTGTCCCTGTCAGCCCCTGTTGGTCAATCGTGTTTCGTTCTGGGTCGTCCACCAGTCGCGTTTCGATCGTAGTACTCTGTGGGACATTCAGGGGACGCGCCAACACTACGAGACATGGACGACGCACCGTTTCCTGCTTGACGCCAGCGTCTGCCGTGTACGTAGAGGTATCGCGCGTGGTGGCTGAACCACGGCTCGAGGTCGCGTCGGATGCCACCGTCTGTTCGCGGCTGGGCGTCGCGCTGGGGGTCTCTGACGCGCGTTTCCTGCAGCGTCTGCACGTCCAGCTGCTGAGATCGTTGGCAGCGTCCCCCCTGTTCGTGGCGCGTATGCGGTCGATGAGCTCCTTGTCCGTCACGGGGGGTATCGAACACCCTGTCGGACGCGTCGACGACGGACCACCGGCGAGACGGACGAGCGGACGTACTGTGGTGCCATTTCCGGCTGCATCCTCGACAGGTGAACAGAAACGCGTCCGGACGGCTGTGTGATTCGCCGCAGCGTTGACAGGACATGTCGTGTCGGGGGTTGGAAATTGAGGCTCGCGGGTGGCGCTGCTCCTCCTCCTCTCGTCCAAACACCATGCCCGACGCCGACGAGCGCATCCGAGTCGCCAGCGCGTTCGTCCTCCAGTCTCCGCCCGGCGAGATCAACGACGTCCTCAACGGTGCGCGTCGTCTCCGCGATCTGCCCCCATCCACTCACGTGCGCAGATGTCCGCGTCATGGTCAACGACGACGACGCCCTCGAAGACGGCCTCCTCCCCGCGCTCAGGGAATACAACCTCGCGCAATTCATCCTCGTAGACGTCCCAGACGCGAACCACCAGGTAGATCCTCCGCTTCCCCTCCTTTCACCCTCGTTCACGCGCCGCTCCCAGACCATCGTCAGCGACGTCGCGCGCATAGTGGACGGCAGCGAAGAGGAAGAACGCTTCCTGGATCCACGTTCCAGGACGTCTTTCAGATTCGATCATCTGAGACTCGCAAGTGCCTTCGATCCACACCCGGGCGCCTTCGATCGCTGACCACCCGACCCCCAGGAGGCGTCCGATCCTCGCTCAGAGGAGCCCAATCCAGAGGGCGAGCAACTTCGGTGCGATTTCCTCATCGCCGTCCAGGGTCGGTTCTGATCTCGAGCCCAGCTCCGCTCTCGAATCCTCCGCATCGTCCTACCTCGCAGCGCACTACATCGACGGCGTGGCTGCCGTTTTTGCATCCAAACCACCCAACCGCTTTACAGTCCAGATCGTTTCCAACAAGTATAACCCGGCCAACTTTTGGTTCGTCATCTTTGGCGAGCCACTTTTTCGCCACCTCACCGCGAACAGGTCAGGCAGATGGCGTTCACAATACCACATCGACTTTGAATCAAGGACGATGGAGGGGAAAGTCCTCGTCAACGTCCACTACTATGAGCAGGGAAACGTAAGGATCAGTTCGATCCCCGATCGCCTCCATGTGCTAATTCGAGCATATGTAGGTCCAGCTGGAAACATCGCACGACATTTCGATGCCGATACCGCCCGCCATTTCGAATGCCTCCCCGGGCCCAGCGGCAAACAAGATATTTGCACTCATCGAGGCCGAAGAAACGCGGTTACAAACATCCCTCAACGACGCCTACCAGGAGATGAGCGAAAAGGCGTTCAAGGGTCTTAGACGTGCGCTTCCTCTGACCAGACAGAAGATCGATTGGGATAAAGTCATGGGATATAAGCTCGGCGCGGAGCTCACGGCGAGCAAAGGCGCCTTTACCCCTGCATCATGATATCCGTGATGAGGCGCTTTCATTCGTTCGCTCGAGTAACGAGGATCTGTTAGATGTATTCCAGATATTAGACTGCATTGCCTAACAAAGATAGGGACGATGTCCACTTTACAAGAATAAGTTTACAGATCCTACACGAGAAATAAACCAGAGATGCCTGTAGACCATTCTTTTTCACACTCAGATCATAGCTTCGACTTGAACTGGTCTTCTGTGACGCCTTTGCCCATGGCGGCTGTCGACGAGACCCCGCCTGTCACAGTCTTGAGCAGACTATCGGCGTAGTCGCCACCGCTCCACTGCAGGGACGTGAACAAAGACGATCCACGCAAACGCGACGAGCGCACCTTTTGATGTGTCAACACGTCGCATCCGATCTCTCGCTCCTTGCGCTGCACGATCTCGACGTAGGCCTTCATGCCTTCCTTGGCGTACGCGCTCGCAAACAGATCGCTGATGTACGCGTTCGAGTGCAGACCACCGAGCTTGGATCGAACGCGTCAGCGACGTCTCCCGCAGCCCCCAACACGCGGGGGACCTACCGTGATGAACTGCCAACAAAACCCAAGCTTGCCGAGCTCCCAGATAAAGTCTTTCATGTCGTTGGCGTCGAGACCAGCGGCCTCCCAGTTGAAGGACGGACTGAGGTTGTAGGCGAGCCAGTGGCCGGGCCGCACCGCGTGCACGCCGTGCGCGAACTCGCGCGCCTGAGCGAGGATCGGCTTCTTGGTCTCCATCCACAACGCGTCCGCATACGGCGCGTACTCGACGGAACGCATGATCGCGCACTTGGTGCCGCCCTGATACC